>DWQT01001416.1:0-16877 GCA_018244895.1 Myscelus amystis hages
GACGTGACTGGACGTCAGACGTGCGCGTTTCCGAGCTATCATCCCATGGCATCCCACAGGAACATTTTTTCGGGATAAAACCTATCCTATGCGTTAATCCAAGTTACCCTCTATGTGTGTGCCAAATTTCGTAGAAATCGGTTCAACAGTTTTTGCGTGAAAGAGTAACATACAAACATACAAACTTTCGCATTATATTCAGATATAACGAATAGATAACGTTTATTTGAAAACAATATGATTGACTTCTTCTCGACAAGGTTTATTCATGATGAAGGAACAGAACAATAACAAAAATAATTATTCATTGATTCTGTTATGATGATTGTTGAATTGTATTGAAATGCGATTTTAAATTATTATACACTATAGGTATGTATATTCACGTGAGGTCATTTATTATACAAATTTGTAAAAATTAAAAGAAAGAAATAAAAAATATCTTTCGCCGAAGAAATAAAATTCTATGCTTAAAATAAAAGACAGACTATAGGTAGAAAATAACGATAACAAGTACCTCAATTATACCTGATCGCTGAAAATTAAGACTTCATTATCAAAGTTACTGGTCCTCTTTATAACAGAATAAACTAAAAAAATGTGTATTGAGATCAACGGTGAAAAGATGCAATGCCGATGGTTCGGTCCAAGCAAGTGACTTCTATTTTAATACCCACCTGCACAGATAGACAACACACCTTTATTACAATTTAATAATAGCTTAGATTATTAAAGCATTCATCTAAAGGAGAATGGCTTATTCAAACAGTAAAGAGCCAGTGCTAGAAAGAAACTTTTTTAATTTCACCGCCACTGATGTTAAGGGTAAACGTACACTAGACGCACAAATTCAATTTTACAAGAAGCACAATTTTTATGGATGTAGTAAAATACTGGATCTTTATATTTTATCCTTAGAATTCTTGTCTGGGTTTGAGTTATATACTTCTCTCAAGACAGCAATGAATCACAACGTTTTTGCCTATCAAATTTCAAGTTGTAACCACACATCCACGAGCGACGGAGGCAACGACCTTGGGCTCTGCATGCATAATATACTAAACATTTCTAATATAAAATGAAGTTTAAGATTTTTAAATGTTTTATGAAGTTACCTACATATATAAAATACCGGGCTGAAATAAATGTAAAAATAGTATAATATTACATTATAATACAGTTTAACCTAGGTATATATTACAAGTACATAATAAAAATGTTTTTTTTTTCAATCAAAATTGGGCTTCTAAGCGCCTTCGTACTGTGCATTTCGCCTTACACTGTGGGGGCCTAAACTCTTCACATTTTTCCTATTCGGGTTGCCTTTACCGTGAAATTACGGCTGAAAAAAAAATTATTGTAATTCCGATCGACGTTAATGGACGTAAAATTTAATACAGCCTTCGCTTTAACGAAATATTTTCAGAGTTGGAGATGAAATGTATTTTTTTAATGTTCGTTATTAAGGAAATAAAACTTCAGTAGACAGCTCGCGGTGCAGACCCATTTTGACCCATTTAAAATGTAGATAATATTGTTTTTACTAATTGGAGAGAAACTCTCAACCAGCGTTGGGACCTAGTCAAATAAGTCCGTAGGTAGCGGGCTTTCATCACACCTAAAGGTATAAATGACCTATCATTACGTTTAGGCCCAAGTCAATTTATAATAACATTTTCAAATCCTATTTTCTTTGGATTTAGAAGAAGTGATTAACTCGTTTCTCAGTTTCAACTAGTTTAAAATTGATAGTCAAAAGTATATAACAATTAAATGTTACATAACCTTATCCATATGATAATGTTTAATAGAAAAACAATTGTAGTCATATATCCTATTCCATTTTATTTAATTGCATAAAATAACTGATGTAACTCATAAAAAAATCTCCTAATTGCTCTAAATTGCACTTGATGAAATTAAAAGCCTACAACGATAACAAGCTACAAACTATTTCCCTCTCACAACTGCGTGCGTGCGCTTAATAGAGATATTACAATGAGAACTCAGTCGGAGTGCTCGGAGGCATGTTGTGGAAGCTGCGTGTAGAGTTCAAAAAAACAAAGGCTCAACCACCTGTGTTTTTACTCTCTAGCGAGAGATGTGGCCCTTGTTGCAGCGGGAATGCCATAGTTCATTACAATTTGCTTATTTGCAGATATACGCTCCTAAAAGACTCTAAGAATTTCCGGAAAACTCAAGAGCTGACTTAAAACATGTACGACGTTATGTATTGTGTATCTTAGAGTTATATTAGTGTTTTTAAATGTTCAGTGGTTTGTCCTGAGCTGACTCCCATCGCTAGCAATTAATAAAATAATTTGCATCAGCTTAAAGTAGCCTTATCTTATCTTATGAACTTTACCTTACCTTATCCGTACCCTTACCCTATCTTAAACCTTTACCTTACCTTATCTTATGAACAATACGAAATAAACCACAATAAATAGTAACCGTTCATTTTCCCCAAGAACGTTATTACTCACCCCTGTTTCCACAGATAACACAATTACGCGTGCTAATACATCATGCTTCATTGGATTATCTTATAGGTATTTCCTCGTGCATCTAAACGTGATAATACGTTTAGCTAATGTTGATTTATAATAGTTGCAACCCTCTTTGTATATTGAGGGATGAATGTGAGTCACGAGGATATTTCAGAATAAGGTTTAACATCCTCCACCATGCCGGGTAAATATACGCAAACAACTTAAATAACATTATCGATTATCCGTCGTGCAGTTTTCATTCTTAAAAATGCACATAACTTTGCAAACATAAGAAGTTATACCGGATTGTACCTCCACAACCCAGAAGCGGCTAAAATTAAAACCGCTAAGCTGCCACTGAATTACAACACCCTATAGAAATACGAAAACAGATATCGATTTCCGTTTTCAATGCAAATGAACTACAACTCTCGGAGTGAATCTAGTTCGTTTGCAAGTGCTAAATACACATCGGGGCGAAGACTGTGTTTTTAGAGTCAACATACGTTTGTTAACTGACCGGCTGATACTGCACTGGGGGCGGCCACGGCATAAATTAGTTACGGAAATCGTGAATAATTCAACTATTACTTTAAATGTAAAGTTGGACCTAAAATTTGTTATAGTTATTTGAGACGAAAATGATAGCCTCAAAGTTGCTGTGCTTAAAAGAGTGAATATAATGACCGATATATACACTATAAATAATAATGCTCGACCTAAACATATGCCTTGCGCGGGAATCGAATCTACGACGTCCCGTTTAGCAGCCATGTGATCCGCAGACAAAGACAGAATTCTTCACCTTTTAACACCATCCATGCATTATGTAATACACAGAGGAATAGAGATCATAATACCGAAATGGCACATCTTGGTTTATCATGGTGGATTTCTTTGGTTTTGTCGTCCCTAATACTTAAAAAGGTTCAAGGTTCAACAAATAACCAAAAATATTGTTTTGACATTTGATCAATGGAAGTTGTATTTGTAAGTGCTTGTATTATCGCATTTATTTCCCATAATCAGCATGATTGATAATAAAATCACGAAAAACCGCTATGAAAACGACCACGCCCCAAAATAATTATGATGAGCTTAAACCCAGATATAATTAGAAACGGTGAGCAGAGACATAAGTTCGCGTAGTTACTTCTAATTGGACTTTTCTGCTGACTGTAATTTGACGTTCCTTTATGAAAAAACGAGAAATGAGAGCGTATTATTAGTATTTTTTCTTGCTTTCGTATATTTTCGTGTTTGTTACCGACTCGAGGTAATTATTAAAGTGTCTAATTAGTAAGGTAAAGAACTGGGTTAAGTAGCGTATGCAAGAGCACGGGTTTATTGCGGTCTTTTATAATTTTTTGATCAAATTTTTTTGCATACCTTCCATGTGCATACATTTGGGTATGGAACTGTCTTCGCAAATGCATTGACCTGGAACTTTCTGGAACGACCTATAGGCGACAATTACTGTTATTACCAATCGTATTTGTATACGTACATAATATGTAAAGTGGGTACTCAGAAAATATTATGTTCTGTTAATTTACGTAAAGGAAAATGTAGGGCGAATGTAAAGGTCAAACAGCTTAATTTTACTGTTAAATTTCGATTCGTACAAAATTGTAGACAAACATGAATAATTTATCAGCAATCTCGCAAATTACTTGTTACAGAAAAAGAAACCTAATTGCCGTAATGTTTAAAATAATTTTACCCAGCGGAGCGAACGCCCTCTGGGAGCAACGCGGCGACCTATGCTACTCGTATATCACACATTTAGGGTATATGATAATAATCACGAAATGTACCAGCTCATGTTGAGGTAGCATTTCGTTTATTTTTCACTACAATAAAATGAAAATCAAGGCAAAGTAATGTATCTCAAATATTATATAGAAAACCGTACAACGGAATTTCAGTCTACCCGCATACGACATAAGGACGAATTTACAGTGTAGTGATAATAACGTGAGTATTGGCCGAACGCCTCTTCTATTTGCAGCGAGTAACTTGATGTCAAATATTTTCATTCATGTGGCAAAACGAACGGGTAACCCACGTAAGTTGCGAGTTAATTTTATTCTCCTGAAACATTTATATATTTAGTCAATATGGAATCTCTACTAGAATCAGAATAGGTTATTTATGGGATATAATGTGGTTACAATTAAATGCACGGTATCCATTGTGTGTACTGTATATTTAAAGTCCACGGTAACGTGGCGTTAGAAATGTCTGTTCAATTTATATTTCCGCCGCTGCGTAATTTCATCAAAAGGCATTGTTCGCTTCCATGATTAAATAACAAAAGTCTAGTTTTCTTTACACAATATCAAGATTCGCGCTTCTCCTAACAACGAAAAATAAAACTAGAGAGTTCCGTCGTATTATTTAACCCTTCATTATTAAAATATTAACAGAGAGTAACAATATTTATTTTCTACCTTCCGGCAGAAAAATGGCAACTTTCGGCCCGCTGCGAGAAACGAAGTTACCGTTTTCCGGCGTCGTTGAGCTGGAAAATAGTTTAGACGCCTCGGCCGGTAAAAAGAATGCCTCCGACCACAATGTTAAATCTCGGCTTCGGTCGACATTACATGCGATCTGATGCATTTCTTATTGAACTGCCCTAAGTATGTGATATAATATTCGTTGTTTTCACTGACGAACTAATAAATTTATGTGGATATAAAACACGTTGCCCATTTTTTCACATGGTGCATATTAATATAATGAGACGGCTTAAGATCATAATTTACACATTGGCTGACTTTACACACTTCAGAGAACGTTATATAGAAGTCGGAGGTGTGCAAGTTTCTTTACAACGTTTCCATTCATCGAAACAGCGTACAATAAACATATTTGAGTTAAGCATTGCATTTCATATTTTTTTATTTATTTATAAAATATAACTTAAGAAGTCATAGGGGAATATGAATCGAGAGCACTGAGAGACTGCAAATTCAAACCAATAGACTATGACTTTGATAAAGGAAGCAATGAAATTATTAAATGCAATCGTTGCGGAACTTCATCGCAGTGATGTAATAGATACTTCGCCGATTGACAATAACATTGCCCGATTGCTGACCGCCGGACGCTCGCTACGGTGTAAGTCACAGACGAGCTTTTACATTTAAACTGAGCATAGTCTTAAAAATGGATATCACGATTTCATAAAGCTCATTTGGATAAAGTCGAGAGTTGTGGGTCTGCGGAAACTCCATAATCATATTTCTCTCTCTCAGTTTCCTTATATTGTATGAAATTGTTTTCGTACGAGTATCGAGATTCTATGATCGAGATCTCAAAATTTCATTTCATATTATATATTTTGGTAACGATGGAAGTAGGCGTTGAATACTTCCTTTCTAATTGAGCTCTTACATTGCAAATGTATTCCTTCCTTGTTAGTACTAAAGTCGACGTAAATGGTAGTAAAATGATATAAATGTTTATTGGATACAAAACTTGATAGAGAAAAAGATACAAGCACCATAGTGTGTACGTGTTCCCCCACAACTTGTACCGCGAGCCAATAAAAACCTATACAAAACCGTTCACGTTTGGCGCTGGAGGGTCGTTAAATTACAAGGGTCGGGAATCTTATTTATTTGACAGACGAGAAAGCGGTTTTGTTAGAGATTAAGTATTTCCTTTCTTGACACGGGTCACACCGGCTCAAAAGTCGGGTAACGGCTTCAAAAGCATCCGAAATAATTCGTTTGGATTAATGGTTGAATGTGTGCTGTGTTTTTCAATTACTGTAATGCTGAGGAGTACACATACGAGTAGATATTCTTCTGATGGGTTATCAAGTGCATTCAAAACAGTTTTTTAACTCTACATATATTTATAAATTGTAATTACTGGAAGATTCGAGAATACCAGATGAAAGCAAGATCATTACGGGTTCAATGAACTTTCAATTACTAGAAATATTATTTTATCTTATCAAGCAAATATTTGAGCAGAGGTATCTCCGATAAGTTAGTAGAATGTGTACCCTTCAGTTGTAAAATGCAAGGTTTATGGCGACTACATTAATAACGGGTATGAGACTCAAATCTGTTAGAAACTTCCATCATATAAAACAACACATAAATTAGAAACTTCTGAATACGATATGAATTATAATTAGAAAAATCATAATTAATTATAATTAGAATAGAAATGATTGGGAAAAAGGATTTCTTATTAAGTCGATTAATCGAATCCTACAGCCTTCACGTAGTATAGGATGAAATGAAAGTGTTTTATTTCTCCCAAGACATTAACATTTGTTGGTACAGCTTGATTAAGATTGTACAAATTATTTGCCTGTGCCTGAAGCTAGGTATAAAATACTCGTATTATTCTTCTAATTACGCCTGTCGTAACGAGCTCTTAAATTTCGGGGCCGTATCTCAATTAAAATGTTAATTACTAATGAGGAGGGACACGGAGGCCACCTCCTGTTGTATCCGAGAGCCCACCGTCCGTCTCGCGGTAATGGCTCTTCAATTGTACAATTTTACAACTTATTACGCTCTGACATCGAACGAAAACAAACGTTGAAATGTTTTCGGCGTTTCGAATTTTATCCGAACACCGGCGGCGCGAGGTGGCCGAATTAATTAAAGTTAGTGCTGAAATTAGCGCGAAACGTATTATAATGAGGGAGGTTTCTATAAAAACAGGCATCGAAAAGTAAATTTAGAGGGAAACCGTGTTGCTCGTCGAAACCGACCAGGATTTTATTTTGAGACAATTGTGTAATTTCAATGCTATGATTATATTGTGCAAAATGAAATGTAACAATAAACAGACGTGCCTTTAATAATTACGGATTACAAGAGGTCAATTTAATAATCTGTTGTAGGATAAGAAATTTTCGGACACTAACATAATCGGGGTAATGTTCCTAACAGTAGTATTCGTGCTAGAGACCACTAATCAACTTATGCTTCTATTAACACATTCTATTAACACATACCACTTTTCCCAATATCCCATTAGAGATAGTACAGCATATAAACTCAGGGTATAACAAAGCGGAAACACCTCATAGCTAAACACTTCACCCCTCACCCTGTATCACTAATATAGCAATAAAGTAGTTTCAATACTAGTTTCCTTTTGTGCACCCTGTACAGAGGGCTTAGTGATCGATGAGTTAACTTAAACATTTCGCAAGTTATTTCGCATGCAGCTTCGCGAATGCAATGTGTTCAACGATAAATTAAACAGCGTAAAGGATTGTAATCGCTTTGAGATCCGCAACGTTTATAAGGAAATTCCAATAAACCGGTGGACGTGGTAAACACACGATGCTGTGTAATCTTCTTAAAAGTTTAGTAACGTGCCTTATACGTTCCTCAATAATCCCAACTGTACTTTGTCATAGAAAAGTGTGGTTAATCATTAAACGAAGACACTAAAACAAAGAGCAAAAACTGCGATATACGAAGACGCGATCCATTTAATAATTAATTATATGAATCAGCATTAGGTAGCAAAAGTAACAAAACACGTAGGTAGCAAAACACGAGTTGAAGTTAGAAACGTAAACAAAGAAACATAATCATTAAAGGAATGCTTCTTTATAATTTAATTTTAAAAGCACAGCTGCAATACGGAGTTAATCAGCGAACGAGCTACATAACCCGAGAACCGTTACAATCTTCGTCTTACAAATTATTTTTCACGGAACGGCGGTTAAATTTTAAATTCTCACGAGTTGTTCGCTCTAACAACACTCTTATTTCGCGCTTCCAGAAGCTTCCAGAAGCAATTGCGCAGGTTTGCGACGTGATAAAAATTCAGTGCAGTGTGGGAGCGCCGTTACAGAGCTATCCCACCCACTCTTGCTTACTGGGGAACTTTCTCTCCATTCCAGGCATGCGATTTTCAAAGTATAGTTCGTTTATTTGTAAAATCAATACGTGACACCAATATTTAATATTACTATTAACTATTGGAGAAGACCTCTAAAAGACGTCGTTATTCATTCATACATTCGATTGGTACCCATTTTATACATGAAAGTTTGTTCTACGGATGCAATAAAACGAAAATTAAACTGCTACGCTTTTAAAAGTGGTGAACCAAGTGCAGCGCTTTCAAATACTCGTAGAAAGTAAGAATCATGATTTATTCGTTATGAAACCAACACAAAAAGTACCATTATATTAACCATCACTATATTAAGAGGCCAAAGGTTTGACTTTCTACTCACGTCTCATACATACACACATATCGGTTTTAAGAAACTTTGACAGCCATTGGCCACGCCCGCATTACAAGAGGTGCTGCGTAATGCGATTGTAATAAGTTGTGGATGTTTGATATTTCTATGTGAAATATCGTTTTTATAATGTTTTCTAATGCTAGCCTCTTCATCCAGGATTCAAATCCCATCCAGGTCAGTATAAATGTTTGTGCGATGAGTATGGATATTTATTATTATTCTTAAAAATATCTGTTAGGATTATTATAGGTACAAAATCCCAATTCTAATAAGCTTGCTACTTAAATATGTATAATTTACAATCATTTACATATTAATGCAGATTATTAATGCAGATATATAATTGCAATTACTAAAAATACATATTTGTGATTACCTTAAAATATTTGCACGTAAAATATAAAATTTGCACATCGTTTAGAGATATATCGCAACAAAAGAGGTTGGCTCTGTAATATTTTAGCTTACGTCTTAACTGGAGTGTGATAAAAAATGTAAACTGGTCAAAACTCTAGCGAGTACTTAAACCGTCATAGAGCTTATCAAAGCTGTTATTTGTTTTCTTTTAAAAGCTTTTTCGTTCACCCTTATCTATATTACGAGTAATCGTACCCATAAACTTTATAGGTGATAAAATCTATGAATACTGTAGTTATTATTATTATCTCGGTCCAGTCACGCCTTTAGGGAGTTTGGCTGTGAAACTTAAATAGGCTAAGGGATGGCAAAAAATGGTACAACTCTAAGTGGTTCATTCAGTTCTATATTATTTTTGATGATTATTGATGATGAGCATTATTTTATCAATTTACTTTGACAATAAAATGCATTAACTAGACTTTGAACTGATCTTAAACATAATCCTATTGGAAAATAAATTATTATGCATTTCAAAATTATTAGGTTTGCATAAATAGTGATAACAAATATACTACTTAGGTTAGGTTAGGTTTAGCTAAAGAGAGTCTAGGTAGATAAAGGATGTACTGAAGTCCTAACTGATTTACCTGTTGGCCTGGTCTCAGAAATTCTACATAGTGAAGCAGCTTTACGCAATCCACTTCTCGCGCTCATGGGGATTTTTGTCATGAATAACTTGGTTATATGCAACTAAGTAAACTACATTAATAACTTGGAGATATTTACTAACAGAAAAACTAGTTGAAGAGTTTGTAATAAAATATTTCATATAACATCCCAGAATTTTTTACATCACTGGCTCCTAGACTATGGTTACTTTGAAGAAAAGTAATTTTGTTTCGAGTGAAAATCACAGATGTTACACCTGGGTTTGTGTTACGTTTACGTTATTTTTATATATCGAATTGAATATCTATTTTCTTGAGCAGTCTTTTATATTGGATATTTGTTCAGTATCCCATAGCCCAAATATTAATTTGTGTCGATGTTATTTGAAAATAAAGTTGAATTTACACAGAAACAATTCGTATTTATATTCAGGGCGTCAGTAACGTAACCGCATTCGGCGGCCCCTCAGGCATTCGTAGTTAGAGCTAACGAAAAATTTGAAAGTTTCCGCTGAAATTTCAGTATCGTTTGTAGTGATCTGGAACGTTTTTTTATTTTACTTTTTAAATCTAAAGTAAAGTTGTTAAATGCAACAGTAAATAAAAACAATTGCATGAGAAATCCCAAACGGAGCAATCAATTTATAACAGTAATACTGTACCGCACTACATACAGCAATACAGTAATACTGTAAAGACAGTGGGAATGCTAAACAGTATTATTATTAATATTGACGATGACTAATCAGGACTAATGAATACTAACGGCACTTTTACCAACACTACCGAGACTATAGATATTAAATGTCGGCGTCCATTCGTGACTATTGCTTGCTCGTTTATTACTCCCTTTGAATAAAAGACGAGTTATCCAAATTTCACCGGTCCAAAAGTCCCAAAGGTCAGACGAACTGTAACAAATCTGCACGTATATAAATGCACCCTTTAACAAACCCTTAATATAAGCAGCAGGTGTCAAATAAAATAATTTACATTCAAAGTTAAGCCGTAAAAAGACAAACGGCTCCACCGTTTTTGTTGTTGTATTAATCTCAATGTAAAGGCCGTTTCACAGCGACGACGAATATACTTTGTAGGGTGGAGAGTACAGTGAATAATGTCATGTACCGGGAATTCATCCACCGGGTGTCAAATAACAAGTACAAGGAAGTTTCCACAAAACAGTATAGAGTTTATTAGAAGGTGTAACTAAGCATTAACACATGTTTCAAAAAAATATTTCGTTTGTCAATAACGGATCCTTCAGGAACTAAAAAGTTTAAAAAAGCTATAGTAATTGCTGATTATTTACTTTACGCTTGTTGTCTAGCTGTATCCTACTTTATGGTACCTTCTAATTATTTGTATACTAAATGTTTAAAGTTCATTACCTCATAATATATGATTATATACACATAAAAAAATGCAGACGAATTGAGTACCTCCTCCTTTTTGAAGTCGGTCAAAAAAACGTGGAAAGGTTCCAGTATAAGATCGCACTGAATGGCGTGTGATTCAAGAGGCATATGTACTGATATTAACTTAACAGGTATGAACAAGATATTATTTTATTCTTTTCGCATCTTAAACGTTAGGTTACAAACAACGGTCGTGTGGTAAAGCCTTATTTTCAGTCTAGAACATTTCTCAGCGCTTCCCCGGAGCGCGGTAGCATCTTATCTTAATATGCAAATAATCCTTTTACTAATAAATTGCTGTTTTCATTATGCATTAATTATATTAGCAGGCTTTGCACAGTTAACTAACTTTGCGACGAAATTACAAAAAGTGGTCACATTGCTAGTACAGCGGTTTCTAATTATGTTTTCAATTCCGGTGTCTCGGGTTGCAATTCAGGCCGTCATGGGAAGGCTAAGGAATGAAGGGAAGAAACCTGCACATCGTATTCTCTTATCTGTTTGATGGTGAGTGGCCGCTGGTAGTCGACAGTGGAACGATTAAAAAGTTGACGATAATAAGGCTTGTTGAACAGTACATCGTAATATGAAAAGAACCGTAGCATTTTAAACAAGAAAATTACATAATTCTGCAATTCATAAAAAAACTAACAAACTAACTGGAAAATTGGGGAAAAACATGAAACAATTTAAATATACATAATATGTAGTTACAAAATGCGAAAACAACTGAAAAGCTCGGCAAGGCTATGGAGGGATAAATATAACTATGTATGAAAAAATATATATATAATTCCTTATCCATCGCTGAAATAATTCCCGATTCAATAAACTAATAGATTATCCGTAAGCGCACGTGTTTGCGAACACGCCGTATATGATACGGGGTGATTTATTACCAGCCATATATACAGGGCGCGGAACCTGCGTTGGCTTACGCGCCCTATATTGTGCTTACTCAAACATTTTTATTGTGATTTATTAAACCTTTGTCGCACGACTAATCGAGCGACTAGACCAATAAATTGTCAATGTGTCTTCTGCCGTGCGATATAATTTCGTACCCTTCAAGTATGCGGCACGATTTTTTATGCCGTTTATCATCTGTTCTAAGCTCAATTGGCTTTTCTAGCTTCGACAAGGTTTATTAGTTCCGCTTTTGAACATAGTGCTTATTTACTTTTTAATAGCGCTTAAACTTTTAAATTGGCAGATTTCGTTTTAACGACCAATAGATGGGTCAAATGTATTGCGTGTTTCGACGGGACTATGGGAAGTTAGAAACCCTGACAGCTAACCCGAAAGTCACGGGTTCGATTTGCACTCACAACAAACAATTTATTGTTTATTCAGCACAGTTGTTTATTCAGTCTGTATGTGACAAAAATATTCATTTAAGAAAATACATGTTATGTATGTTATGTAGGTATATCGGCTGTCTGGGTTGCAGATGTACAAAAGGAATGTATAATTAACTTTAATGAAATTATTGCATCTAGAATCTAGATTAAAAATGTATATAAATTATAGTTTCAGTTTTAGCCGCATTTATAAGGAATGTCGGTAGTCACTGCTAATAATATGTGAACACCAACGAAGACGCGAAAGTTTAAAACAAGCACGTACGCGACACTGTGAGGAATCCACGTGGAGGATTTGTTGTAACTCAACGTGTCAGGGCGCGCGATGGCGGAGCGGATCGCGGCTCTGTAAGATCCCCAGTTGATTGCTCCGTTCACACGCTCACGCGCACATACTCGGGGTGCTTCGCTCTAAGTTCTTTTTTATTAACTCCACTGGCCTCGTGGTGGAGCGGTTAGAGACCCTGCCTGCAAAACCGGAGGTCGTGGGTTCGATTCTCCAGACCAACATTTGTGTGATGAACGCTTTTGTTTGTTTTGTCTGGCCGTAATCGTATGTATGTATGAAGTACTTATATGGGATGTATCATATGTTTATCAGCTGTCCAGTTACCATTAAACAGGTATTGAATTGTGCAATTTGGAATCTGGTAGCCGTGCGTGGAATTGTCACCCAATTGTTGCTATTATCAATTTGTTACGTGTTGTTGCAGTGTAGCCTAGTGGTCCTTCGGTCCCTACTCTTGGGCTCTGGGTTCAAATTCACGCGCATATCTGACTTAGCAAAGTTTTAAATGAATGTTATTTTACCGTAAATATTTACTCGTTATGTTATGTATTGTTAACAGAATAAGCGAACTTTTCAATATGCAATATCTTTATTTATCTGCAAATAAACTATAAACTTGATCTCAAAAGCGTTTTTAATAACTTTTTTCTTCATGTAAAATAAAGATAAGTGGAACTAGATATTTCAACACATGGTTCAAAACTATTCAAAAATGTTCCCAAGGTATTAATTAATCTCCCCGGGGGTGTTTTCAAAGTTTTTGAAGAATGCAATAACGGGTAGTCCGTTATCAGTCGCGGGTTCTGCCCTCGGCGCATAGTTGGATAACTTCGCAGAAATCTCGCTGCCAACTGCAATATCCACAGGGCTGGGGTGCGACGTGCGATGCAGTGCGAATTGAGTTACCGGGAATTTCTTTAGAAATAACTATTTTGTTACATAAACGTCGCTTTAGATTCTAACGGTATGTCTTACAAACGGAATCAAATACTCTTCGATGGGAGGCAATTGATAAATACCTAGAAATACCGCAGATTATATGAGAGTCGGGTTAATCATGACCTGTGCTTAATAGCCGAACGTAATAACTCCCGAGCGGTACTGAGACTATGATTCTATGATGATGATACTAAATAGATTCTCAACCTCAATTTGAGATTAAGGGGAGTTCGTAAAAGTCCTATAGCAGATGATTACGGTAAGAAACATACCAGGTCTGTAACAATAGAGATATTTGGCAGTCTTCGCTCTCTGTCTACTTCGGTAAAACCTTCGAACCTTCAAAAGGTACCACCTTAGGAGAGCGTCACACTGTTGTTGGAGGACTTAAAGATCTTCAGGAGAAACGCAATTATGTCCTTCACGGAGGCGTCCTTCTCAGACTCCCCTTAGGACATCATCTGGCGTGATTATATCATGTACAGTATTATGGAAAGCCTAATAGATAACATTTCAATCCTCCTCTTAATTATCAGCAGTAGTAGCAGTAGATATGCAAGATTTGCTCACTGTTTTCTCTGCAATTAAAACGTTTTGCAAAATAGTTTCCTTGACGTGAAATTCGAAATACTGAAAAAGAACGAAAATCACTTTTCAGTTTCAGCGAGTTCGGCTGTCATGAACAGTTGATCGAGAAATAAAACTCCTATTATTTTGTATACTCCCACTCAGTAGTCGAAAACATTGCAAGAAATTTTTAGAGATGATTTTAGCATTAAAATGAGAAACTCTAAGAATAGAAATCGCAAATTTAGAGCAATTTTCTAATCAGAATTATTAACTATTTACTTCAATATATTCGAATAACATTCAGAGATTTAAAATTAACCGTTTATAAATTTAGGTACCAGTACCATTAGGTAAGTTCATGTATAATTATATTTGAAATCTTATCCTCACTCCTTCACCCACCAGAAAATGGGAAGTTAGATCACGGAAGTTTGGACAGCGTGCAAGTTTGAGGTGGGCGGCTCGCGACTTTAAACGGTTCGTGCAAGTGGATTAAATTCCTTCACTCCCTCTTATCTCTTTGTCACTAAAATATCTTTTACATTAAAGATAGATAACATTGTCAAACGCGTTAGTCAATTTAGATAGAGGAGTCCGTCATTATTTATAGTTCCTCTGCTGAACACGGGTGTTCTCAAACGGTGAGTCTTATTATTATTAAATAAATTAAGTGTAATTTGTATTCTCGGTAGGTGGAAAATTGACTAGGAACGAAAGGTTTTAGCATTAAATCGGTCTTTTTGTAAATGTACACTCTTAGTTAAGTTGACAATATAAATATTTTTCTAGATACAGAAATATGCGTCTCCCAAAGCGGACATTAAAAAAAAAACAGAACCAAATAAAGAGACAGCTCACCTTGGCACTGCAATATGGCAGCCAGCCAAGCGAAAGAATGAACTCACAAGAAAACCTTCTAATATGTAAATTCAAGTTCTTAAGCGTAATATTTAATACTATTACGCGCGGTTATAAAATATTAAATTCCATGTGTTTCAAGTACCTTTCCGCGTCTCAAATTAGGGTTTCAAAGGAGCGGGAGTTTCCGAGAGCGATATAAAAGAGAAAACTGTGGAGCTCTCGCCGAGTTTGTACGAGGAAGTTAGCGGGTTTTATTCTATAATGCGCTCGATGCATGAGCGTGGAACTATAAATTGTGGGAGAAACGCTTGGGGTATTTGATAAAATTCCCATTGAAATTTATTATATTACTTAAACGCAAAATGCCGCAATGTCTTATGAAGGTTTACTCGTTACTCAATAAAGCTACTTTTAATATGCGATTGAGAAAGTTTTTTGTACATGTATATGAGTATATCATACCATCATTGCGTTATCCGAAATTATTTATAAATATCGTATGTCCTAGACAACTATGTTGGAGCGCCTAATACATTATTATATGCCTGTCTATAAAACCCTTCAAACCAGGATATATGTATGCTGCATAGCTATATAAATATGCATCCTTGTTCCTCTGCGGAGAAACTCGACTGAGGAGTCAGACTATTTCTAAACTAAAGAGAAATTGTTCGGCTTGATCAAAGTACGATTAATACAAAATATTTGATAATACCCACTGATTCAGTGATAGCATAAACTTATTAACCCACAATAATGTAGGTGTAAACCTACTTACGATTTCTAAACTCAGCAAGATACAGCATAATTTAAATTTTCCGTGAACATATCCTAGAAACGCTCGGCTGCCTCTGTTCACATCAACGTACTGCACTCCAGAGACGTGGCCAAACAAGTTTCGCGGAGACCTCAGAATTTCATAATCTTCCTGAAACTGAGCCGCGAGTGAAAAGCACTTGTCTCATAGTGTAGGTACTAGCCATTCCCTACAAAGGACCTTTTGGTCGGGCAGTTACAGGCTCTGATGCTAAAACAGAGGTTATGGGCTCGGTTCCAGGAGCGGACAAATGTTGCTGAGATGAGCTAATTTATTTATTGTCTCCGGTCACCATAAAACCATTCTCTAATTTCGAATCATAACCAATTGTTGGTTTGAGTTTGAAGTTAAATGCAAATGTCTACTATTTTTTAATACTCTATCGTTTAAATATAGCGTCGACAGACGAACAGGGTACTAATAAAGTCCGTAGCGAAAGCAGGGCATGCCGAGTTAGACTTAAAGAGTGTTAATTAGCAACCAGATGAATGATGTTCCTAAAGATTTTATCTCTTAAAAGGAACTAATTGAATAGCCCGGTTTATTCTATAGAAACTTTTCAAAGAAGTATTAGGAAGGAAGAGAACTTTCAGTGCTTTTAGGCACAAATTTATTTATCTAATTATTTATCGTACACCTGAGAATTTAAAGGCAATAAAGACAGAACTTTTTTTGTTATAATATGGAAGTAGAAGACGAGCATGCAATCCACCCGATGGTAAGCGGCTACTGCCGCCCATGGACATTTGTAATCGACCCCAGATAAGATTAAATTCCTATCTCGGGTCGACCACAGATGCGCCTCTACCCCTGAGGACTAAGTTGGAATGCCTCGAAAAAGTATGTCTCCCTTACCACACC
>DWQT01001417.1:0-16873 GCA_018244895.1 Myscelus amystis hages
CCGCTTCCCCCCCCTCCACCAATAGGAATATTAAAGGAGTTGAAAATAAAGAAAAACTTTAAACATTAACAACGCCCGCCGCCGCCCCCGCGCCCCCCCCCCCCCCCCCACACACTTACATTTCTAAGCGAATATATGCGTACATAATAACAAACAATATACCTACATATTATATAAATGTTATAAATATTACGTGTCGTATGTAAGACGAGAAATTTGTTTAAACAAACATTATTTACTCATGGTAAACGGTTTAAATCAATTTTCCTCATAATGTGTCTCATGTGACCTCACATTTCGTATTAAGTTCAATACCAATATTCCTGTAATTCCTTCGAAGTGTGCCGCGTGGGCGTTGGGCCCAGTCATGATGTCATCGTGGCGAACACAAACCCACTACAAGTGCATGATGCACCTATAAGCATTCGTAACACCCGACATGACAAATATTTACAAGCAAAATAAAAAAAAAGTTTAACAAAAATTTCTAATTCATCCGCCCATTGTATGTCGGAACCACACAATAGTCTTAACTCAGATAAAGTCCTTTAAATTTGAAATACTCATTTACAGATGTTTTTGTCAGCCAGAACAAAGATAAAAGTTAATGACATCAATTTTGCAACATCTAAACTCCTACATAATACGAGAAAGTAGAGTCAGTGGGTAACAACACTTATTAAATACTGATTTTTTAAAAAAAGAACAATATTACAAAGTAGAATCAATGGGTAACTACACTAATTTAATATCAATACATTTCAAAAAAAGAACATTATTAATAACCGTTATTATGATAAGTATATATAGTCAAAATGACAAATGAAGACAAAGTTAATTAAATATAAAGAGTTCTTGTATACATTATGTTTATGTCGAAATCGTAGCCATATGATGTTCTTGCGCAAGCAGTATCATCGTCCCGATATGGAATCTGACATACAACGAGCATGTATGTACCGTGACCCACTGACACTACAGAACAAGCGATCAAAATCAGTTTAACGATGTAATTGATCAGCTGGCCCACAGGTTAGAGACTGCAACCGGACCGATCGTGAGTTCGATTCCCACTCTGGACACACGTTTGTATCATTACCACGTTTGTTTTTCCTGCTAGAAAAAATAATTTATCTATTTATATACTACCCAATAATGATATTTAAACAGTAAGTTGAGAATACCTTTCAATTCTACACCAAAGAATCAAACCAAGCTAAGTAATATTAACACGTGTATTTCAAATTTCGAAAATGTTCAACAACTCAAAAACAAGGCGTCCTTCACTACACAACAACGAGTCCATTATCTACACAACAACGAAAACCCGGATATTAACGATACAATAATAATAATATATTGTACATCTTAACAAAAGCCCGTATTAACTCGTTTACCGTACAACGGAACATTCCTCAACTTCCTCTCTGTCATTAATCATCTTGAATTCCGAGTATTAACTGTTTGAATATTCAAATTCTATTTCCCGCCGCCGCTGAACTCGCGCCCTCGCTAATGAGCCCATACGTGGGGTACGCAAATAGTATTTGGTTCTAAACATATAACTAACGTTCGGGAAACTGCACAAACTTCACCTTTGTAGGATAACGTGATTCAAACGAGACGGTTCCATTTTCAAATTTTCAAATATCGAATCTCATCATTAGAAGTTTATCTGATTTCATTACACGAAAATCAATTTCATAAAATGCTTAGCGTTATCTAAAAATACAATAGGTATAATAAATTAGTTAAATGACATTAGTCGTAATATAGATTAAAAATTTGTTGCTTCTCATCTTTTTAATTTAACTTCATGAAACCCTTTCAATGTTTTATTTAAAATATCTTGTGTTAGTGTTTTAGACTTAAGGAACGATTAAATGGACTTACCATCGTCAAAAGTAAGGGAGTGCGAAGCCACAGCAGTGAGGAGTAGTACCAGCGCGCGGGCGGATATGGCCCAGGAAGCCATGCTCCCTGTCGGAAATTTTGTTTTTGATTCAAAGTAATAACAAAAATCAATTCATATAAACCGGATGTGTACCAAATAGAAACTTAACCCGTTGAACGCCGAGCCTAAATTTCACTATTTTGTCACAGACAACATTATGTGACGATGGGTTAGGCGGGAGAGGGTTAAGGGCGATTAAAAATGCAAACGGTTTATTTTTTAAATTAAAACACACATTACATCATGTGACTACACTGACATACCTACATACGTATATTAAGTTTATCAACATCGATAAAACGTAAACTAAAGATAATTTTCCATTTGAAACAGCTTGAGAGAGATTTATTTCAATTATTAAGCCTTTGCGTACTTTAGAAACAGCATTACAAGCAAGTTTTTAGCGTGAAGTTTTTTTATTAATTCAATCGTTATTATATTACTGTCTTAAATATTATTATTTTACACGTACATTCATCTTGTATTTTCACTACAATTGTTATCATTCTGTCGTTTTTGTTTCAAGGAGAAATTAAGTTTTTTTTTTATACTTAATTTCTATACCGCCTTTGACATTTCTCTGAACATCCCTGACATCGGTTGGTAGAAAATGCAATGTAGTATCAGGCCCACATTTTGTAGCACAATGTTATTTTTGAATACAGCTTAAGCAAATAAATTATTGTTATAAATTAGTTACTATATTTCATTCTTTATCAGTCAATTGATTGTAATAATACATGGTCGGAAACTTCGATATCAATGTTGTCATATCACTATATAAACATTATTAAAATATATTCAAGCTATATTATTCATAAATAAACATTATATGTACTTGTATATACATGAAAAATATTTTAAATATACTACAACAACAAATATTTCCGTGTCACTTCATATCTTTAATATTTTTTTTAGTTTTATCCATTATTATTCTGCAGCTACTTTGAGGACCTTTTAGATACGTACTTTAGAAGAAAGTTAACTAACCGACTTGCTCTTGTACCCACAAATTGCTCTAACAGCAAAACCACGTAAGAATCTACTTTCGTTTTACCTATTAAAAATCTACCTTTTAACTTTCTCAGACAGCCACAAAGATAATATGTATAAGACACTGTTGTTTCAAATTTAATTCTAATCACAGCATTAACGCTAATTGTAATAGAAAGCACTTTTTCTCAATGATGCACAGAAGGGCCTGTTTTAGGAAAATAAATTAAAGATATGGCATACTGTTTCCCGATACTAATTATTACTTAGTAATGATCGTACTTTCTTGTACATTCATAATATTATTTTTGCAATTATCATTACAAATAAAAAAAAAACACTGCACAACCACTACCGTCGTTCTTAGATAAAAAATCAAACCAACAGAATTTTTTATTAAAAATTAAATACAAGCATTATGAGGGAATAATAATATGAACTTGAGTTTTTGTAGTCTATTACCGTTTTTTTTTTTAATTTATAACTTATCTCCCGCGCTACGTTACAAAAGTAGTCCGGAATTGGAACGCACGTGCGCGTGCGCGAACTGCCTACGCGCCTACACAACTGGTTATAATTTGAAACATTCATCCATTAAACACCCACACCAGTACCTGTTGTTTTTATTTAATGGGTAAACTAAATAGTTCGCAAATATTTGAAACAATTTGAGTATTATTATTCACGGTGCTCTACCACATACTATTTATTTTAAAATTCCAAGAATAAATCTTTCAGTGCATGAAGTATTTACTTAACTCTATTGTTATTTGTGTATTATTTTCAGATTTCTCATTACATTAAGATTTTATAACGAAACCACTTTAACTTGACTGAGTATTAAACCCACTAATATTACTCGGCTTATAAGAATCGATAAAATAAGAAATAATCGATAAATATTTTTGTATCATAGCAAACTTAAGAAACAAAAATACAACGGACTATGGCAATATGGATTCGTTTTGTCTATAGTCAAGTCAATGGGCAATGTTTGAGTGTGATTTGTCTGCAATCGTAAATGTCATATTTTAGTAGACTAGTATTTTTGAGCTCAATAATATCAGGATGGCTGAAAACAGAGAGGAAATTCTCGCTAATTTTCAGGTGACTAAATTTTCTATTCATAAAATTGCTATAACCATGACATGACAACAAATTATTTCATACGGTGCAGGTTATGTAGTGAACAAAAACAGTGACTGTTAATTCTTCTTTATCATCTCTTTGTATTGCGCCTATCATATGTTCACCAAGTGTACTACGTTTGTAGACTAATGTTTCCACTTACAGTCTCATCGACTTGACATTGGCGCATAAATCAATAGTTCGATGAAATTGACTATTTTTTTAAATTCTAGTTCTTACCTACTTTCGTATGTACCTACGTCCAAATAAATTTTTTTCAAGGTAAATGTAGCATTTCCTAGTAACATTAATAACGTCATAAAAACCCTTAACAAAGCAATAAATGCTAGATTTCTTTGTGTATAATCAATGACTGTTTCTTTATTTCAGAGCATCACAAATATAGAAGATGTAGCAGAGGCAATATTTCACTTAGAGGAAACGCACTGGGACTTACTAGTGAGTTTAAATTTAGAATAACATTGTAAAATGATAATAGGAATAATTTGTTTTTGTTGCATTTGCTATACAAACTGTGTAATGATTTCATTTTTAAATCATCATCACCTCTAAATTTATTATTATTATTGTGTTAACAGGACAGATTATACACACTACAATACACAAAAGATTATTATTTTTTGGTTGGGAATTGAAGCCAGGACCCACAAGACATAAAAGCCATTCAAGTGTTACTTAGTTATTTGAGGTCCATTAATGATTAATTTTGGTCTTCAGTCATTTCTTTACATAGATACATGATTTATAGTTATTACTTTAATAATATTACCATCCATTGTAATGCATTTTAACATTGCAAGGGCATCAATTCTGTGCACTTGATTGTATATTATTCAAATTTATTACTCTGTTGGTATCAGATAAAATATCTATAAATAATCTTGTGTTGACCTTTGTGAAATGAATTAAAATTAATTTATTGCTACAATTCAGTATGCAAAGGTTGTCATTAATCTCTACGTAAACATAGGAGATTTGCAGCGATATATTGACTTATCACTATATCTCTGGAACCAAAAAACCTAGAGACTTGAAATTTGGTAGGAATATTCCTTTCGGCGTGTAGAGGGCAGCTAAAAACGGATTTTACGAAATTCCACCCGTAAAGGCGGTTGCAGGGGTGTTAATTATAATTTATATAACAAAGCAACTTTTGCCAGGTCATATAGTTTATTATTAAATGTCTTGCATTCTATAAAAACAATTGTATGCATTATATTCCCATCGTATGTGTTGTCATTATAAAAAATAAATGATTCATTTAACCGAATGTAATAATTATTAATTTCACAGTGGTATTTTATGTAATGCTTTATTATTATTCAATTTGTATTATATCAATATATATATTACCACCTATAGATATTTTTACAATTTCTTTTATTTTGTAAATTCTGTTAAGGCCGGTTCAGACTACGACACTATACACCGTACACTCAGTGTACACATCGAATGTCTCTGTGTGAACACGAGTGTCTGTAATTTGTAAATTTATTGTGACACAATATTTATTGTCGCATCAACCGCTGTGTGAACACGTTGCGTTCAAGTGTCTAGTGTTTGCGTTCAAGTGTCTACTCATTTTCGAACATGTTTAATGAGTTTTATGACACATTTGCATATAAATAATTGTAATTTTGAGCTGCCAATTCCAAGGCTCTGATAGCTCTGTGATTTGTCAGTGTCTCCACTCAGTACTGGGTTCAAAATACAAGAAAAATCCTTCGATCACACGAGCCAAACGTTACTACCATATAAAATTAATGCATCTTAATTTTGTTTCTGGTTTCCCTTTAACGCATAAATCTTTCGCCTTTTATTTAATATTTTCCTGAAGAGGAACACGGAATTGAGTCTGAATTCTAATATAATGTTGAAAAGGATAATTGTATGCACGTGGTTGCTTTACAGAAATAGAGCCTTAACATAGATTACAGTTAACAGTAATGTTAGTACGAAATAACGGTTGCCTTTCAATGTTTCACTCATCATTCTCGGGTCAATGAACTCGATACAAACTGTATATGAAAAATACTGAAGTCTCTGAACTCTCATGAACTTTCAACTGTCAACTTTACTTTCAACAACTTTCTGAACTCTACTGAACTTTCAAGTCATATTAAACAATTTTTTAATAATATGTATTTTACAAAAAAAATCATATGACGTTAGTACAATGGAATCACAACAGTCAGGAAATGGTATTTAAATGCATCATTTTGATTACCAGTTGACCGGATATCGAACCCGGAACCCCGCACGACTCGACCAGACCCGCACAATGACTAATGAGTATCGTTAACACTGGCTTTCAAGTGATAAGTGCATTCTCGTAACATTTAAAATATATTTTAATAAACACATTTATTTAACCAACATTTTTATCTAGTGGTTAGAAATTTCTAGAGTTACAGATTTTTCCTTTCACCTTCACAAATATACCAATCCTTTTAACTATTTCGTTTAAGTGGACTGAAATTATCATTACCTTACAAAAATCAGGCAACTATAACATGAATCTCGTATTATAAGACCCCAAATCCTAATATTTGAATGGAATTCAAGTTGTAATGAAACGAAAAAAAACTACATAAATGTAATGCTTTGTTTACACGATTGCGCTACTTAACTAAACTAATCGATAGTTTAAATTGATGTGTAATACTAAATAACGAAAAAAATATGCAGAACTGACTGCCAACCGTCACTAGTTGGAGAGGCACGAGAAGAAGAAGAAGAACTTAATAATATTTTACAATTAATAAGACGGCTGATAATAATTTCAATTTTTTGACCGCTAGTGTGAAATTATTAAGACCCAAAGATTCAGTAACACGTCACTTTTACAGAAGTAATTTATTTATATACATTGCATTCTTCACTATAACAAATGAAATGTAGCATTTCGAAAATTGATCTGAGCGGGAATCGAAGCCGCTACTCGCGATGCAGCAGTTAAATTCACAGATTACTTATTTCATGACGTATGTAATTAAGTATTATCCTCTTCATATCTGGCGCGAACAGTTATTTAAATTAAATTCTTTAATTTATTCATAATTAGCAACTTTTAACTTTGCGTGTGATATCCGCTTTGAAATGCTTCTGTCTGTGTTGGTTATCGTTTCCATGCATCCTTTCATTGGTCCACTGCTGCACACCACTTCTTGACCTTTGAGATGTTCGTCCACCACGCAGGTTAAGTATTGTTATGCGTAATATATAAAACTAAAATACAATATTTAACTGAACTTGCAAGTAATTGCAACATGCAAACGCGCCTTAAATCGGTGAAAGGCCGCCGCCAGTACGGTAAGTGCAGAAAATAACAGAGCAACGGTTAAAATTTCATTTTAAAAGCCTTTCTTTTTGGCTTACGAACACGTCTGGAATTAGTACAACAAAGTGCATTAAGCGTAACAAATAAATAACAATACGTTTACATAAACTTATTGGTTCTTGTTTAAAACCGTTTGAAGTTCACTTCACTTGTGTCGCTGAGAAAGGGAACATTGATATTTACAATAGATTTTCCCACAATTTTGTCACTGTTGGGTAAGATATATTGGATAAGCATTCTTATTGCATGGGAATAGAACCGTAAGTGACATGCGTGGATTATTGCAATGTAACATCAGATTAATTTGAAAGGTAAACAACACGATAGAACAATTCGGTAGGTCCTTATTCTTGGATAGAGAGATACCAGCAGATGAGTTAAATTAATCGGATTACAACAAACCATAGCCATGTTTAGCTTTTATATTATACAGTAACCGTAACAGTAGCATTAACAGTAACAGTAACAGTAGCATTCACAGTAACAATAACAGTAACAGACAGTAACAGATTCAGCATTTTCTCGTGAAATCCACATGTTATAAAAAAATCACACATGAATCATATATTTTGTAACAGTAACAGAAGGGTGTATACCAGTAAATTACAGCCGAATCATAGAACCCAACTTTCTAATCACATTTTTAAACCGTTCCATTAAAACCACAGATTACATAACCAGTGAATATGTACAATTTAACTGTCCGTATCTTCCACTATCCGACTTATAAAAATCATATTACCAAAAAACAAAAAAATTCTGAAACTGACATCAAACTGGAACACAATGCACAACATTTGCAGCTTTTCGGCAATAAAAGGGCAACGGTATTAACGTGTTATTCTATCGTATTTGCATCCAGCCTTGAATCGAGCTATTAGTGCTTGAAGAAAAAACAAAACTTGCAACGGTGCATGGAAGTGTCGATATTTGTAAAGGAATCCTGAACAAGTTCCAGCAATTTCATTGCTATGCCGTTTCTACTTAACACTTGCTCTGTGGTTAAAGCAAATATTTGCAAAATACCAGTCTACAAGACAGTAAGATTATGGAAATATCTCTTAAAATATTCCACATTTGAAGCTAGTCTTGAACACAGGCGTCCTTTAACCAACCACTTTCCACCACCACATCGTAGCGCTTCTGAATAGATATTTAATTAAGCGTATAAAGAAACGCATATACGAAAAGTATCTTGCAATTCTATATCATTGAAAAAATGACACAAAATGAAAAAGTGTTTTTTTTCACCATGTTTATTGGCCCATTACTGGACCGGATCTCCTCTCTTATTGAGAGGGATTTAAGCCAGTCTACTAAGCTGGACTGCTGTAGATTGGTAAAGTTCACACACCTCATAAAATATTATACACTTTATAGCATCTTTAAAGTGTGCAGGTTTCCTCGCGTTCCCTTCACCGTAATAGCATGTGATATTTGCATTTTAATTATAAAAGACACGTAACAAGTCATATATGCGTGCCAGAATCGAACCCGGGACCGGAGTGGAATGTTGAATTTTAAACCACTAAACCACCGCTTCGGGTAAAATAGGTAGCTTATTAATAATCGTAATACACGATAACCGTAACTCTAATACATAGTCGATTTATTATACGTTTCAATTATTAAAACGATTTATATCACATGCCGCGCGTAATATACAACATCTTTGTCCGCAAACCGTTTTCACTTTTATAACACAACTTTATACTTGAGAGAGCACATATATTATACAAGTACATAGTTAAATGACGCGGCAGCCTCTCTCTCTCTCTCTAACTTTACAATATACGAGCAGAATAACTAATCTTAAGCCGTCTTAGTATCTGTGGAATTGCAAAACTGCTCTATTATCCAATTTTACTGTCATTGGAGAGGCAATATTGAATTACTACTATAAATGTCGTCCCTTTTTTAACTTAATCTTTTCTCTCTTTCTATCATATTGCAATTACGCTAAAATCAACAAAAATGCTTAAACGAATGTACCGTTGCTTAGATTAGAATGCTTTTATTATCTGGACACAGTCCCTTAATTAAAGTGCTGAGAACGTTTCTTGGCAATTTTCTTTAGAAAAATAAAGAGAAAAGTCTCTGCTTCGTTTTGTGGGTAATTATTAATTTTTCGCTTCACCCCGTGCGCACTGGAAATACTAAAAAGGACCTGTCATAATCAAAAGGATGAAAGATAAATTACAGATTTTGATGAGATATAATTTTTATTACAAGTTCAATGAATAAATTATAATAATAAGCATACCTTAAGTTCAAAAAACGCCCATGCTTAAAGTGTTTTTTTTTTTTTAATTTTTTTTTATTATTTTTTTTATTTTTTTTATTTTTTTTTTTTATTTTTTTTTTTATTTAAGTTATGCCCCTTTCGCTATTAAAATCGAAATGATCGTAAATAAGCACGCTTACCGTGATATTATCAAAAATGTGTAAATTTGTCTTCTTGTTCTTCATAACCAACTTTGTATAGTAATAATCATTTCCAACTGTACCATTAAGAGAGGATATCTAAGTCTAATAGTACTTATATCAATAAACAGTTTTATATATATTTGTAGTGTTTGGAGGTACCAAGCCTATCCCTATATCGATAGCGGAATTTACAGTGCATAGCTGTTTAAAATATTTCGACGATCTGTAATTCGCATGTGCATGATTCATTGCGGAAGGGAGGAAAGTACTCATGAGGGTATACATCACACGTCATATTCGTTAATTGTTTCAACAATTTAAGATAAGTCCAATCGCTTCGCGGCTATTGTGAAACAACTCTGCAAAGATGGAATTACAAAAATTGCGCTTTTGCTTTCGTGAATGAAAATTAAATGAGAATTTATTTCACTCGCCAATTAATTTCGAGAACCATCTGGAAACGTGCCGAGCTGGTGAGAGTAAATATTCCATTACACTGAACAATTGTGGAGGGAAAAAAAATAATTTACAGTTGAGAATGCTAGTACATGTTTTACTAATTAATTATTAGCAAATGATATCACTGCTACGAAAACTTTTTGTATGTTAATCGTTAAAACATTATCTATTCCCTATCTATGTGCATTT
The DNA here is from genome assembly GCA_018244895.1 of Myscelus amystis hages. Lineage (NCBI taxonomy): Eukaryota > Metazoa > Arthropoda > Insecta > Lepidoptera > Hesperiidae > Myscelus > Myscelus amystis. Next base: position 10,515 of record DWQT01001417.1, read on the forward strand.
TCTTCCATTTTAGCGTATTTACAATATGATTGAAAGGGACAGAAGATTGATTTGTGAAAACAGATGAGCGTTTTCTTAATACGATGATAGAATAATAACAGCATTTAACAATTTGGCAGTGACACAGTATTAAACAAAGTCGCTTTCGCTTCCTGTCCTTATGTATGCGTAGATCTTTAAAATTATGCAACGGATTTTGATGCGGTTTTTTTAAATATATAGCGTTTTAAAAGGAAGGTTTATATGTATAACTAGCTTCTGAGCGCGGCCGCGCACGCGTTGCAATTCAGAATTTCTTAATGGCACTAAGTAAAAATGTATAGGTATAGGTATAGAAGAATTGTTTTACTCCGAATTCACGGGCGCGAAGCCGCGGGCAAAAGCTAGTAATAAACAAAACAAACAAACAATTTGAATTTGAAACCACACAGAACGTTCACGTATAAACTGTGGCGAACTGATATAACAAAAAATCGGTGTACCGAAAAATATTTTACATACAGTTTATACGGATGCGTTATTTTCAGCAATCACGAACGGCTCAGCGTTTGAATCGCACGATCACGCGATCAAGTCGGTATATTGCGTTTTACTTATTAATCAGCGCGCACGCTATTTCGTTGCTTGTTAGCTTTTTGTCAGTCGTTTTTGCGTTCGCTTTACATATTTTTTGGATATTTACGAGTACTTAGCGAGAGCGGTAGTGGTTCGACATTAAATCAAATCGAATGTAGAAGCAGTGCGAAGATTATGATTGTAAGCCACGCTACATACATATACATAAGGGGGTAGGCAGATGCAATAAACGCCGAAAATTGAGTACAAACCAGACGTGCTTGAAACAATGTTGCAGAATATTCTAATTAAAGGCTTATTCAAAATACATACATACATACATAACCATCACGCCAGGTCCCTAACTGGGTAGGCACAAAGCACCGAGTGCCAAATATCCCTGTCCTTACAAACCTGTCGTGCTTCATCCACATCCGTAATTAATTGAATTTAATTTTTTTTTTTTTTATGCTTATTCAAAATACGTTAGATAAATTCCGTTTGCGTGCTCTAAACGATTTGGTTACTAAAGTTTGTTACTAAAATTTTCGAATAGCCAAGCCGAGACTTTAACACCATATAATGGTGATCACCAAGATATACAGGGTGACCCCGTTATATTCTCCTTAACCGTTATAACAAAGTTAAATAATCCTACACGTGCCTTAACTTTCTGTTTAATACTACAGTACTACTAGTACTACAAACAAGGATTCCAACCCTATTGAAGTTCACAGTCTACCAAGCCGACCAAATGCGGGTTTATAATTCACCATCAGTATCTGGTAATGTCAAATACCCCAAAAAATCATAGCAAAGGGGAATTTATTTACACTATCCCTTACTGTTTCAAAAAAGGAAAAGTTTCGTCATGTAATATAAGGTAAAAATAATAATAATTTAAAAAAGGAGACATTTAATATGATCTTAAATTTTCTACCATTTAACTAAATGATGGTAGAAATGTGATTATATTTTAATTGTATAGGTACACATGTGCAGGCTGATGTAACTTGATGTTGCAATGCATCCACGGTACTTAGGAAATAAGAATAATCAAATAAACAATCGTAACAAATCAACAGTACACACTCTTACACGCAATGCGATACGCACTGATAAATGCCATATTACAGTGTCCATTATTATGGTCATAGCAATATCTACTAGTAATAACAATATATTGATATCGATTCGCCTAACATCAATTGGTTTATACGTAAAAAACATATTTATCTAAGTACTTGGTGGCAAAAGCTTAACTAAACTTAAACTAACTAAGAAAAATGCACACCATTTTTATTGTTAACTTCTATTTAGTTAAGACCTAAATTAATATAAATAACTTTATTGCTAGTTCTAGGTTTTAATGTATTAATAGCTTCTATTAACGTGTTTTATTAGGTAACAAGAGTTCTGCGTCATACCGTATAAACTAGGTCAACTTAAAGTGTGAGTTTGACCGCAAACCTACAACGAAATTCAAAAGTTAAGAACTGTTTGAGACATCTGCCATGGCTACTAATGACAGATTCGGTTTATACTAAATCTTACTTAGACAAAGCATAATATTAAAAACACATAGGTACATTACTAAATATCTCAATAGAAAGAAATATATATTTTCAGACAAAAATCAATAATTAAAATCACTTTGAGGGGACAACAGTGTCAGTGATAAGGATTGAACTAAAAACGGAAAACCTTGCAAATTTTCAATCTCTTAAATACGATCTGATTCCAAAATCGCCAATTTAATGCATGTTCAATGGTAACAGCTGATAAACATACATACATATATACCCAGACTGAGAACCAACAAATGTGGTCATCACATAAATGTTTGTTCTGGCTGGATATCGAACCCACGACTAATTTTACACCGCGAGTCTTTAACTACTCGAACACAAGACCAGTTATTATAGTATTAGTTAGCATCTACAATTATATCATTAAAAGCTTTTATTGTTATTAAAATTATAAAATTACCTGCAATGAAATGTCTTGTTTTATTAGCAAAACATTTTTAACAGGTGTAAAAAATCTAAAAGATATCTTACTATGTAATCATTATTTTAATTAATTTGCTACAACCAGAAAATTAATTACATATTTTAATTACATTTTTTTATATAGAAAATACTTAAAATGTTTGTTTATTGAATAAATTATTAAAGTAAGGATCTTGTAAAACAGTAAACTGCGATTTACAATAGCCTTACTGTGCACATTTTATTCATTTCTCTTCCATATAAAAGACATCAACGCGTTGAGTAACACAAAACAAAATTAAATTCACTCTGAAACGTATGAACAATTTCAGGGAACTCCTTTTTTATAAATCAGTAACCATACACATATAGCATATCCTTAGTATTGCCTACACCATAGATGCAATTGACTCAGAAACTGAGTAAAATCTAGACATATAGACGAAATAGGAAACAAATTAATTATTAGGCACTTTCTTGACCTTCATGAGCTATGGACATTTATTATTGGACTTTCGCATTGTGAATGAATGAATTAATTAAAATATGTCGTCTTAAATATGTTATAAGAACGGACGAAGGCTCTGGCATGGTTTTTCCGTTAATTCTATTAGATACATTAAGAAATATAGTATTTTAATTAAGTATAATATATTTAATCCTCTGAATTTCCTAATGAATTTCTCTGAATGCTACAAATGGGTTTTAATAATGCAAAAACGTATCATATAAATTAACAATACTGTAAAGCAAGATAACACTTATTTCCTAAACAAATCATTTTAATCCGAAACATAAAATTGTGCTAAAACAATTTCAGTTTCACCCCGCTAAAACGTTGGCGCATTAAACGCGAAAGTTGTAAGAACGACATTACATTCGAATCTCGGGCGTTAACTGCCACGTTTCACCCTGAAATTACCGCAACCATTTCAGTTGCGACACGTACAATGAGAGGCTAGCAGTTTAACCATAACGCTTAAGCTAGATATTGCTAATGACTTATGAGTCATGTTCCGTTTATTTGAATGTTTCCATTGTAACGTTATTTTTTTCGACCCTTTTATTAGTCCAATGCACCTCGTCTACTCTCCTTGTAGGGTTTTAGGCGTTTACCACGCTCGTCATGTGCGGATTGGTTAACAGAAGCATTATATATTTTAATGGCATTTCTAAGGTGTAGTTTCCTGACGATGTTTCCCTTCATCGCTATAGTAAAAACTTTGAAGTTTTAAAAAAGATTCAGCGCCAGACCTTTCCAATATGTGAGGTATAAAGCATGTTGTGATAACTGCTAACAGATGTTGACGTGATAAACCTTGCATAGTTACGTGCATTTTAGAACTTAAAAATATATATCACTTGCTAACAGTGAAGGAAAACTTGTGAGGAAACCTGCACCCCTTACAGATGTTATAAAGTACAATATATTTCCTGAGGTGTGTGAAGTCTACCAATCCGCATTTGCCGAGCTTGGTGGTCTGTGGTCTAAATCCCTCACTATCAGAGGAGACCCGAGGGTGGACCATTGAAAGGGTTAGAAAAAAATTGACGTGGTACTATGGAAACAGTGTAGTTGTGATGAAACAAACAGTAAGTCTCATCCGCACGTTTGGGATTGCACGCGGCGTATGAAATATGATTTTACTATTAAGAAAGCATGGACAACTCATTTTCAAGGCCAATATATAAAAACAATCGATATATCTGTCTTTACATCAATGCATGCATCCAATGTAACGTTAAGGACAGAGATATTTTACAGTGCTTCCTGCCTACCCCGTTATGGACCTGGTGTGATGGTAAAGTAATTTCTATATTTAAGAAATATAGACAAATTCCTTATTAGAACAGGCCTGTATTGAGTAAATATCATAATAATGATAAATGCCAGTCATTTCTTACCAGGCAAGTTTTAGATGTATCTTTTTATATTCCATGGTATTAACTATTATCTCATACATTTGTCAATACATTTCATTTGTCAAACTGTAGAAGAAGTTAATACAATTTTTGAATATTTTTAACTTAAACAATACACATACCATGTAAAACGTATTACAATTTTATTAAAAATAGATGCTGTTCGAAAAATATTGAATATAAAATCAGACGTTTCAAACAGACAGTGTTATTGTCTTTGATATTTCATACATAACATTAACACGATGTATTACATATGAATTTGAGTTAAAAGCAAGGCGTAACAGTAGGAAATACTCTATATTTATCCTAATTATAAATTGAGATTGTAACGATAATTAACAGAATTACACAGGTAAACTAGTTTAGTTAATTACAATATTTTTCTTTTAGGATCACCAAAATAGATACGAATTTGTCTAACTTTCTAGAAAGTGGTTATTATGGTTTCATAACGCATTGAAATCATAATACTTAGTCTTTGTGTAGTAAATTTATTTTAATACAATAAATTAAAATTCATATCTATCTAACATTAATTACACACATAGATAATATTTATGTGTGTTTATATCATCATATTTATATGAAACAAACTACTATCATTCGAATTAAAAATTAATTAAATAACCATAGATATATTATAATAACCACTTACATCGTGGTTACTATGGATACATAATGTAAATACATAATACAACTACATCTCAATAGTCTCATATCTTTTATGTTTCTGGCTGAATTCACTTCACTCGCCCGTTAAAATTACTTTTATATTTCTAGGGCTATGACAAACAGGATTTTTTTTAAAAATGGAGTCATGGTTATCACTGTTTCGGTTTCTAACAGGACAATTTTTTTTCAACATACAACAATCTAAGTGAGATATTACGCAATACGAAAATGCGATGGAAATACCAAATAATAGATGTAGGAGTGTGTTTAGGAACGCGAAATATTTTTGGACACTCAGAAACCCATGCCCCTTTCTCCCCTCGAACGATGCAAGCGGGTGCAAGACGCGTGACGAAATAATAAAAAGACTGCGGCGGAAAGACTCATCGCATTCAACGCAACGCGCCCGCCGCGTCCATATAAAAGAGTAGAGATAAAAAAAAACAGCACAGATTATTTTTTAAACACGGTTCTTTTTTTGAAATACAGATTATAAAAAGCCACAAACACGTTTCGGTCAAGTGAAGTGTTCATCGTAGAGAGTTTGGCGTGCGAGTTGATATTTCATTTCAGAGGTGAATATTATTTTTGTCTTTCGCTTTGACAGGCCGAAAACTGTGTAGTGATTTTGGACGATGTGTAAAAAAATACTTTAACCGTGTCATTTTTTTTTAAATGACATTTTTTTAAATACAACGAACAATAATCGTGTTTTTAACAGACAAGTGTTCAACAAGTTTATGATTAATTTAATTTCATAACAAACCGATTAGCCATACTATAATTTGCAGAATTAATGGCATTTTTTTATTTTTCTAAAATATTACAAATAAAGTCTCCCAAAATCACAACAACAGTTTAAGATCGCAGCAAAATATGCCATAGAAATATTTAAGGCAAATATAATTAAGAGTTGGGACTGCACAATCCTTCAGAATTGTTTTTTTTATTGAGGTTTAGAAAAATAATATTTAGAAAAATAATCTTTCGACTTATCTATCGTTGATGGCTTCGTTGTGCCTCTGTTACTTCCAACGGACGATCTAAGATTCGATTGGAAAAATGACAAGAGAGGTGTCAAGGGAAACCCGGATGGAACGAAGTTCTTTTCGATTAATTAGTGAAGGAATTGTAATAAATTAAATTAATTCTAGCAAAATGTGTCGTGACAACTTTTCGTCTGAATTTTCGTCTGATTTTTTTCCGTCTAGCCTC
>DWQT01001418.1:0-16862 GCA_018244895.1 Myscelus amystis hages
GAGGACGATGGGCTGTGCGCTCGATCCGAGGGCGCCTCCTGCGAGGCTCGAACCTCGGCTCGGGTCGACGCATGATGCGATGATATAGGTGTGGCGGTGGTATTTCATGTGATATAAAATATTAGCGGTTTCAAGAACATTAAGAAGAACATTAGCTTATCCAAGTTAGTCGAATCAGTCAGTCACAATCAATCATGAATATATTTCTAAATCCATACATCTATCTACAGATAATAAATACAATTGGACATTCAGACATGGAGCAAATACTCGTGCGGCTCATCATGAAAATATTTATTTTCGGAATCGAACCTACAACCTCCAGCACATAGTTGATCCCGAATAATTTTATCTCACACAATACTAGCGTCCTACCTATCTGACACTTCTATCCAGGACATAAAAAATTGTATTTAGAAATGAAAATAAATTATTCCGTGAAAAATGGATCTCTTGGGAAATTTGTTCGTTAATCCGTCTGGACGAGGTTCATCGTAACTGTACAAACTGGATACCATGCATATTAATTATGTTTAACCTAACATCTTGGGTATGATCTAAATAATAAATAAGCTTTCGAAAAATGTGGTAGAAACTCTGGTATTCTGGCGTCACGTAGCATCGATGTGAGCGAATAAACTCATTGTAAGCATGCCACCTTTAGCATCTTGACTAACGGTATGTTACATTATTATGCTCCGTTAGCATATGTAACTATGTTTCGGTAAAACGGTGAACATTGGATTAGTCACAATTTGAATTTGTCAAACCCGTATACTAAAAATTTTGATATGAAATGTGCAATATAAGTTACCGAACAGACGGTTTTGTGTAGAATTTAAAAACCGTGCCAAAAATATAAGTTAACTTTATTATAGAAACTATGTGTTAGTAAATAATTTATAATGATAAGCTTATATCTCTAATTTGTACGCCGTTAAAGGCAAAACTATGGATTGAACTAATAAATTTGTAAGATCTTCGAATGTATCCATATTTGTGCAAATAAATGTCTTTTGTCTTTTGTCTTTGAATTTAGTGCGTAATATTATTGGATACTTGTAATGTGTAGCGGTAGATTGGAATCGATCGGTAGCGTTGAGCAACATTGAGGCGGGCGTTGGATACTAGTGAAAAATTTTCAAGACCGTATCCGTGTTTCAAAACACTCGTTCAGCAGTGTTTCGGTAGCTATCGTTTAGCAATCATTTTTATAACACGTCGAAGAGCTTAATTTGGCAAAATCAAATAAAAAAGCAGTCTGTATCATTACTAAAATGCTCGGGGCAGTTTAGTGTGTTCCAGTGCTGTCTCAGTTTCGGGAAAGATCCGTATAAAGCAGGGACAGGCAGAAAGATATTGACCCCAATTTTGACCATAATGATTATGTTTGTATATAATGATGAAGTTCCGACGTCAATTTACCAAGCAGATGTGTGCATGTGGAATCTAGTTAGTTGTGTTTGCTTATATAGCGAATTACCTGTTTTATGTATTCAAAGATGGTATTTCAGATAAGCATTGTCCACTTATCTTTTTGAGAACCAAAGTCGCTTACCCAGAGCGATTCAGCTAATCACAAAAAAATTAGGGGTATATTCCTTCAAACATTTTTCCTACCGGAGTATATGTTAAAATGTATCATAGCTCTAACTTTCTAACTTTCTAAACATGTGACCGGAATTGTTCCAGGTGTTTATTCAACACCACTTCCTTTTCCAATCTTGTGTCAATATTTTCAAACATGTTCTTTTGTGATTGGGCGCTTTAGTGAGAACATCTGAATACCGGCTTCGAAAGAGTTTTAGGCTCGAAACATGCGAAGTAGAAGAAATCCTTTTTGCGGATAAAACTTATTATATAAGCTCTTAGCAAAGGCTGAAATAACTATTAACGTACTCTATGTACCTACGTTATTGCGTATTAATGTTTTTATAGAATTATAAATGTTTATAATTTTGTTATATTATATTAATACTATTGTTCGTTTTTGTTGCAAAGGCAATAACAATATGTCTTTAGTTAAAACAAGTACTGGTCATATTTAAACAACTATAACATTTAAGTTAATATATTATTACACACTTCATTTTAACCTTTGATAATATGATTTTATATCTTAAAAGGGTTCAATGACTTAGAGGGTAAAAAAGACATTAATATATTGAAAGTTAGCGAAAATGTGAATTGAAGTGATCTACACATTATATATTTTATCAGGATATTGTCATCATGTATTTGTTACATTTAAAATTCCCTCAGCGAATTATTAAGCTTTTAAATCACTTACTGAATACTGTTACTAAGTTCAAAGGTCTTTATTACCAGCTTACTGTATGAAGAGACAACTCGATCTCTTTAGTGGACTCTGCACCTAGCAGTTATTTATTTACTTCTATATATAATGTGACCTACTAGACGGATCTACATAGCTGTGAGGTAAGTGTGTTTGTGTGTGCAATTTTACCCACGCATGGTTGGCATAGAAAAATAAGGATCGCCCAGTATACGTTTTTGTACCAGTTAAACACTATATTTTTTTTATAATGTTCTACAAATCAGTGAACACAGAAGCGACATGTAGTCTGTTAGACACAGTTCACTTTGTATTCGTGTACGCTATTTCGCTGCGCTTATGCCGCGCCTCATTTCCCTTTCCGATCTTTTGCCAATATTTTTCGAGCGCACTCTCTATTGTACAAGCTGTATGAGAGCGGGATATCCAGCAGGCGGATAGCATGTAATCCATTTGTATGCGGGTGTTGTCCTTAAAAAAAAACTGTCAAAGAATACAACGCCAGCAAAGTGCTACATCGAATAAGGTAAGTTAAAAAGCCGTATTATAGCATTTAAGAAGTCTGATCAGTTATCTAGTGTTTATTTTTGCCATCATCAATTTGACTGATACAATTTTTGAGAGTTTGATAATAAGACATATCAAGCGATACGTAATGTTCGTAAATATTTTAGTAAAATGACATTTCGATAGTAGTTATTGTAATTGTTTCCGAATTAAAGCACAACTTTATATATGTAGTATAGGACAGGAGACCCGCTTGCAAAAGTTCTACGATAAAAAGGTCGAATTTGATAAAGAAAAATATGGCGACGTTACAGAACACACTGAATAATAAAACTAGTGACAGGAACCATTCGATAAACGTACGAAATATATGTTGCAGGTCAACAGTGGCAACATTAAATATATGAATATTCAGAAACCGCAATTATAGTCTTAAAAATTAGCAGTAATTGTTTTAACAATCAGTTTAAAATATTACATAGCCATTTCATCACAAAGTGCAGTTGGTTAATTTATCATTATTTACATTGTTCACGCATACAGGATCCCGTCGCGCGGAGTTTAATGGCTAGAAATTGAACTGTCAAATCGAATTTCCTTACACTTTTCCCTTTATCCGATGGTATATGTTGTGCTATTTTTCGCACATACGCTAAAATACGGGGCGTTCTTACCAACCACCAGATGTCCACTTGAAATTCTTTCAAATATACTCTTGCAGTATTTTGTTACCATCGGGCCGGCCACTTCTCTAACGTTAAAATATTATTTAAATCAGTACGAATAAGTACATAGTCTGTTCTAAATGTGTTTTTAATGCTAACAAAAGGTGAGACAAAAACAAAAATATTTTCAGCTGCTCAAAAGATCTAAGAAGACGAGATTCCTATCTAAGAGAAGAGAAGTGTCCAAAGCCAAATTCATATAGTGTATGTGTTTCGTGTAGGTGATCAATAGAACAATTTGAATTTGAATCTGATTCAAATATACTTACATCAACCTTAACTCCCTCCAATTTGTAAGCATGTTTCGGCGGGTCGTATTTCGGCAAATATCGATAAAATTCTTCATTATCTCTGTACCATTTGACTGAATACAATATGTCGTCTCCCAATTCGTAATCGCAGTCCAATTGTGTCGCTTGACCTCTCACTCGATATGACGGGACCGAAACTCGAACAATTCTTAGTAGCAGTGACTCTGAAACAATTATAAAGGACCATCAAACGAATCCTTTGAGCTTGTTATCTATAAAGTTCTAATAGTGAAATTAAATATGCCCCGTTGGGCCTTAGATAAAGATTAGATTATAAAAGGTTCAGACGAAAATGTAAAGAGGTTAAAATAGCTCTCAGAAACCGCAAGTTTAGAATTTTTGACGCAACTTTAGAACCTTGACGGCGGTAATGTAACCTTTTGAACGTAAGCAAAGCGTAAGATTTTTTTTCTAGGTATATTTATTACTCTCTTTGTACTAAGACGTTGTTTTTCTTTTCATTTAAGCAACACAAAATTAGTTTTATCTAGAGTTTGTAGAATTAAAACATTTTTAATTCCATTTACAATTTGTTTCGTGATAAAATAGTTGACGATATTTTTTTGATTCGCTGTATTGAACTGGCCAATCGTAAGAATTATTGTGTTATGTATTTATGTTTACGTCCTATAAGTTCCTTCAAGATGTTATCAACAAAATCGAACACAAAAAATTGCTGCTTAGCTGCGGAAACAGACAGCAGTTTTATCACTTTTTCCCCAGTTTTGTACGAATGTTTGTGTATACTGATAATAATCGTACTAGTGTTAAAAACTCTTCAATATCCTGAGTACAAAACAAAATAGACTGAGCAAATAGCACAACAAAGGAACGAAGTGTAGAAACAACAAGGAAAAATAACTACAATATATGCGCAGTCCGAATAATAAATGTCGGTGCTCAAACTCCTGGAGTGATGACAGGAAGATCTGTTGGAAGAATATTTCTGTCTTCGTGATTCCCCTACGGATTTGAATGAACTGGACTGAACGGTAATTCAAAGAGAGCAACACTGGTGCCGCAGTTCGCTAAGACATAACAAACTTAAATAGTTTAATCTTTGAAGGCTTCCCCGACTTGATAGCTTTGCAACTTCGGTATAAGTACAGTGGTGGCTATTTCTAGTAGTTTGCTAGCTTATGCACGTGGTAGCCCTTTGGCTTTATAACCAAAGTAAGTTATAAATGTCACGATTAATAAAATATGATTACGCTATTCGTTAATAGTTTCTCTGATTGTGTATCAATTGGAGTGTAACATACTTAAGGTTAATCACAAAGTCGCTCCCGAATCGTAAGACCTGCTTCATATTTTAGTACCTTTCACAATTATTTGCATCAACAGCGGAAACCAGGATGCAGAGTGATTGCCTTACGATAGCATTTTATTGACAACCCTTTTTATGTCCCGCTGCTTGGAACGGGTTTCTCACGTAATCTTATGCTTGGAGCATGTTCTACCCCGCTGGCCCAATGCGGATTAGTGGAAATACAAGTTAGTGTCAAAACGTCTGCCGGATGTATTTAAAGCGCCTTTAATCGTTTGCAATTTCCAACCGCGTCAGTACTATGAGCGTCTTGCTGTTGTATTAGATATTACTATTAACACTTCTGTACAATACCTGTTTTAGGATCTTTTGAATATGCATTTTAATATAATATACAGTAGGAAATAATGGAAGCTAGCGATATGTAGTTATCACGCTTATAAGCTAATTAAATGTACGAAGAGATAAATAACAATTTATCTATGTATAAAAAATATTTTTGGTACTGCATTTCTCATATCCATATATAATTCTCTTATTTTCATATGAAATACGTATGTATTATGTGTATTTATAATATTAAAGTTCTATTGTTTAAGCTTTTTGTCGTTACTGTAATCATTTCGTGGCGCGGAATTAAAAAAAAAGTGCAGGCAAAATTCACATGCAATGTGAACTCAACATGTTTGTAGTCATATCTCTACAATTATAATCGTTTATGTCTCTTTGTTTAAGGATTTAGGGACTACGGTTTTCTGAAGTAGGTTAACAATGACCGTTTATCAAAGAATAGGGTCACTTGTAGCCACAAAGAACCATATACTTTATGGGTTATAATCATATTTTACAAGCACGAAAACGTAAACCCTCTATAATAACTGGTCAAGCGAAACATATTTCCTGGGCTTTTAATTATAACATTTACATTTTGCACCCTCTTTAACAAACCTAATCTTTAGGTCTTTTGTTCGAGCCATTAAAATAAGTTCGAAAATCTTTGATCAGTGATTAAAACTTAATTTGAGGGATAATAATCGTAAGTTATTGTACAATTTAAAACTTTTAAACGACACTCGTTATATAAATGAGAATTCGTGTAGTTCTAACTACTTTATACAAAACGATGGGAACTGAAACAAATGGTACTAATTTCTTGGAAAAAAAATATGGAGAGAGTGATGAATGTTGAAGAAGCAAGTCAGTTTCTTAATGAATAGAGATATTTGACACTTGACGTTTTCTGCCTACCGTGCTAGGAACTCTGCGTGGTGGTATAATAACCAAATTAATTTTGTTTATTTTGGTTTAAACAGCACAATATTTAAGAATATGGTTCAGTTATCTACACACCTTATATCTGAGGAACGCGTGCATCGCATAAATATGTCAATTTGTGTTACATTTAGTATTACTGTCGTTATTTCAGTGGATATGAAAAAAGTTTGCGAACAACGGAAAGTGTACGGTACTTTAAAAATGTATTTTTACGTAACTGCTACAAATATTTTAAATAAATATAAGTAATCGCCTAAATAATGAAATATATAACCAAGTAGTAGGCGAGCGTGCTACATTCAAGGCTACGCTTTACATACCGTCAGGTGAGGTCGTAACCATATGCAAGCCTATAAAAAAGAAAAATAGCGAAACAAAAATCTTTTTCTAAATATTCCTTATCTTGCTTCCTTTAGCCTGAAATCGGAGTCTATATAAGCATTCGTTCACATTAAATCTTGTATCCCAGAAACGGCACATTTTTAATAATATTTCCTATACGTATTCGATTCGATTTTATTTGACTATCTGTCCCGTGACTATATAAAATTATCTTACAAATGTAGGAGCGGATGTGGTCAGAGTCATATGCGGGTATAGGTAAGCGATGATGATAGCTCATTGGTGATCGATGATGGCTTGAAATTGGCATTTACTGATAATAATCAAGACCAATTATTGCTCAGCGTTATGTAAAGGAATTTATCAAAAAAGTTTTCACTATCGATATTCCACACAATCCGACTACCATGCTCGACGATGCTTAAATTAGTTCGTTCGCTATATGCAAATGCCAAAAGGCTATGAGCGCCTAGGTCTATACACCTCTGTAAAGTACGAGTATATTATTTCAATGTAAAAGGAAACATTTTGCTAAGGAGATTTTCGTTAATTTTACATTATGACGGTAAATAAAAACTGGACCCAAGTAAAAAACTATCTTAAATAGCAAGCTTTTTCAGCTGAAGCCTCAATTTTTATGCGTTGCGATGGTCTGCCGTGATTTTCTGTAAAATCGGGCCAAGTCCTGGTTTTTGCATCGAATAATTTCAGCGAAAAATTTGGACATTCACCGAATTTTTAAAAATTCTTTAAAAATGCAGAAACTAGAACATAATTTATATTCACGTTAAGTGTCAAATACGTTGAGTAGCATTTTATAATGCGGTACATCGACAAGTGGGTTATAATTCAGTCATAATTCCATATCATGAATTCCTTTACTCAGTACCATGAACTAATTATGTCCATATAAGGACATAAGTGCCCAGATTAGTGAAAATGTGATACAGCATCATCAACCGGTATTTTGTGTGGTAGAGAAAAGCTATTCATTATAGCTATTTTCTATTATTTTTAGAAATATTTGGATAGAGAATGTTCGCTCGTATTTGGATCTCTTCACTGATTATAATGAAATGTTCGAATCATTCCAGCTAATTAGTAATGCCAATTAGTTCTCTTCTGTTGATGATTTACAAAGATTAACCAACAGAACGATCTAAATATTTTGTTGAGAACGAACCAAATAATATTAATATTCAAACCATTTTATTTCATATTCTATATATAAAAGCTAATATTATGATAGCATTAATAAGTTATAAAAACACTGCATGTGATTCATGCATGATTTGTGAGTGCAAGCGTGCCATTGTCGTATAAATTAACTAGTTAGAATTTTAATAGTTACATAACATGAAAAATTGGATTTAAAAGGAACGCTATAAAAAATATATACCTATTCATTGCCTTCTTCTTAGTACTCGCAAAAGTTTAAAATTACCTAACCCACATGTACGAGTATGTAGTATATAACTATTGCGCGTGTGGCACGGAAATATTACGGACTTGAAAAGTAATCTCGTTCATGCTGCCAATTTAAGACATTTATTAAATTTACTTAAACTATTTCCAAAACCAAGTTTGCACTGTGTAATAAGTGAGTCATTCAAGTTGTACGATTGTGATGATGATTTTTGAGAATTATTTGTTCGTCGTTTAAATATTCCTTATAACTTGAAAGCCGTAATGTTGGTTTGCATTACTTTGACCTTCCATACGTATGTATATTTAGTATACCTAATGGTGAAAAAAAAACACGACATTCGTTTTCTTTATCCAATAATTGTATACACAAATGGCAAAATAAATAACTTTGAATTAGAATATTGTGCAGCACTTAACATTGGCCATTGGACATATCGTTATTAGATTGTTGACTAGTTTTTCATTAGCAATTTCCATATAATCTTTTATTTCTCAATAGTCAATCGTAGATAGGAAGCAGATGCGCCTGAAATCAGCTATAAAAAAGCTAACTTCTAGTATCAATATTTTTATTGTATCATATTTATGTTAAAAGTTATATACGAACGTATCTCTTTAATAATGAATATACGTATAAAATAAAGCAGTATATTGTATTCAAACAGAACGTAATTATGTAAATATGTGATTAATTATAATTTTGTGATACTTTGCTCCATTATTTTCAAGAGATTTTCTCTTTGATCTTTTCAAATTTACGCCAATACTTAGATGCTGTAAGCTAAATTTATTAGATTAACGAAAGTTGAAGTGCTTGTATCTCAGGCGTTGTAGCTATGTGAAGTTAAGCAACGCTTAACACAACCAGTGTGACCGCTAATCGAATAATGTCACGACTTTCCGTGTTTCGGATAAAATATTGAGTGGGGAATCTTACTGCTTATGCATTCCCCACTCGACTGTATTATTACCAGTATGTACTGGAAGAGCTTGATTACCAGCTCATAGATTTCAGCCACTTAAGTTGACAAATTTACAAGACTACACACACAGTTTACAAGACTTTAAAGTTTTAAATATCACTCACGCATTCCAAGTTTACAAGACTACACACGTTTACAAGACTACACACACAGTTTACAAGACTTTAAAGTTTTAAATATCACTCACGCATTCCTTACCAAAGCTTTGGTTTATCATTTAGAATCTAATAAAAATCAGAACGATATTTGTATGTTTATTGTTACATATCGCAATAGAGATACTGACAGATGTATAAATAAAGTCATAACATGTCAGATTGGTAGCACGGCCTTTGCGTTCGAACTCAATAACTTTAACCCCTAGTCGCTCGTAACTTTAAAATTACTTACCTATAGAAATTTGCTACACTACATCACCCACCCACGCTGGCAACAATAACCAGGCGTAGGTATATAATAACCTTGCAAATAACTCAATAACTTATATTACTCGGTGATATCGGAAGAGATATCGTTCGAAATTTGTATGTGAATAAATTTTGAATTAACGTACGGTATGAAAGTATATCAAATAACATTCAATTAATTGGAAAGAAATATAGGTACGCCTGTTTAAAGTAAATCTTTGCCTGACCTTACACAACAACAACGTTACCTTGAAATATACCTGCGGTTCGTATTAACGGTACGAGTTTGAAAAGGTTTAGACGAACGAGAAACTTCACTTAGTTTAACGACAAAGTATTTTTTAGTGAATTAAACGTCTATCATCAACCGATGACACACTTAGAAATAAATAATTTTGAATTATAAACATTTTTTAATAACTATGTATGTATACAAATACACTATGATTACCGTATATTTAAAGATTGGTTACGTATATCCCCTCGTCATTTTAACAATAGACTTTGATAACGTTCTTTGGGAGAATATTAATTACGAAAACGTTATAACTATAATTAAATATTCATTTACCATGTTATTATCTATAGATTAATAAGACTCGAAATATAGTACAAATGATATACGAGTATATTCGAAACTGTTACGTATAGAATTCCAGTATATCCCAATCAACAAATGGTCCACGTGTAAATTAGCAGTCTACTAGAGGCTCATTAAAGTTGAATTCTGTTAGAGCAAAGAAAAAAGGCTCTTAGAATTACTTTAGTACAAAATCCAAAATGTTCCCTGGAATCAATGTTGTTTTAGTATAAAATTGTCTAATGTAACAACGATGTATGAAAAATATTTTATTACTCGTTTATGGCACGGGAAACCCATATTTATTTGAATTGTACTCGTTTTGGCGAAAATATTGTAATGTTTAAATAACCTTTAAAATATCATAAGACAAATAAATTTAATATCTAAATTACAACTTGGACATATAAAAGCGGTTTAGTTTTGTAATATGGGTTAAATTCCCTGTGGTGGATTTATTTTACGTGATATATTGAATACATGGTGGAAATTTCTTATGTGAAGATATTGACTTAGATTGCTTGTTTTGGAACCAACTATCTACGTAACTCCTGCTTTATAACAGTATTGGGATTGTAAAACACTAATCCAAAGTATGGAAATATTCTAATTCTGGTTTTTAAACCAGAATTGCACTGGTCTCTATAAAAACTTAAGTCCTGTGTGAGACTAGAAACACACCCCTGTGTTCTGCATTGACTATTTTTATTACTATAACATTAAAAAAGTTTTATCCGCAATAATTATTAATTAATTCAATGTTAAGTATACTAAGATAAACGCAATCATAACGAAATAAGGGTCAGAAGACAAAGTAAATAATAATTTAATTTGAAAAGGTTTGCCGAAAATACCCAATAACGTAAAAATAGCACAATGAAAACCCCTAACAACGTTTTATTCAAAGTCCCCAATATTCATATTTCATTTTCATCCTAAGTAATACCTTTGACAAGTACGCTGAGAACTGCTAATAAGACGTACATCCTCTTCAATTTAATTTACATTCACGCAGTCTCATCACATTTCACAGACTTCCTTTCTCGCATTGGAGAAACTTTTAATCACTCAACACACGCGAATTACTGTAGCGAGAATCGTTCGAACCGAAGGTACACGTAACACGTAATAAAAATACGATATGTTGCGAGACGTCCGTCCACATCGACAAAGACTACTCGACTGAGCCGAGCCACACTGTTCGGTCGCATCCACAACCGCTCGCCCCTCGCCCAGCCTGGGTCACAAAGACCCCTTTTACATTTTCATGATCTTACAGGTTATGTCGGTAAAATTTATTGTTTTCGCCAATCAAATTTTATATCGGTTACGGATACATATATTTCTTGAGCATTTCCACATTGCGGGTAGAGCTTATCAATTTGATTCACGTATTTGTATGCAATAGAATTTAGTATCTAACACTTAGCTTAAGTAATATTTAGTAGCTGAATAAACAGACCGACTCATTAAAATCATACTATTTAATTTTCATTCCTAAGCGGAAACTATTAATTACTAATCAAGCCTAATAATTAACATTTATAGAACTTACATTTAACCCGTTTTCGAGTTTGTGTGTTCTTTCATGTAGAGCCTTCTAATTACGTTTCTACTGCGTGTTCTTTCTAATTATCATGTTACCATTTAATAAGCATAATATTGATTTTCCTTACAGTCTTCGTTATTTACTTGAATTCTTTTAGTCTGTTTTCACAACTGTGATCATTAAAGTAGTAGTCAATTGTAATAGTATAGAGTATAAGTGTTATTAATTGTATTTTGTTTTTATTATAGAGTCAAGCATTTCATTAGTGGTTTATATTTGACAAAAGAAAATTAATAATTGATTTGATTTAAGCAAGTTACATGTTTAAAGGTTTACTTTTAAATTCATGTTATCAAAATTGATTGTGTAGAAAGCTAGAAATATATTTTCAACGACTTGGGCTCATGAGCTTTTCAGATCTTCTACTTTTACGTGTGTATTTGTTAGTAATTTACCACATCATAAGTGGCGATAGCTATGAAGACCGGTCGTCTGTATACGAGTACATTATTTCATTTTAACTTTAACTCGCATTACAGGTAATTAGTGAGTGTTGTTTATTCAGAAGATATTAATTGCACTCATATTAATTTATTATTGTTGTTATGTAATTTAATGAAGTGTAATTAATTATTTAAGCGACTAGTGGTACTTGCTTCAGTATTTAATTTATTGGAAAAAAGGTAGATTTTAATAAATTGGAATTTCTGTAATGTTACAAGGTAAGGAATCGACTGCAAGCCGGATATTTTCTAACCGCCTTTATGTCTTCCGACGAAGTTTATCGATAACAGGCACTGACGCTTTATATACGCTCCGAAGTACGGATACGCTTATGAAAATTTGTCACTAACGGTCACACGACCATGTACCAACCGCACCCGCGTTCACCTAATTATGCAGATCGTTTGCAACAGACAACTGCGTATAAGTTTTCATGAATAAATAAATAAATGAAGATATTTAAATTAAACCTGTTATTCTAGTATACTTATTTGAAAATCATGTAAATTTGGTAATAATATTGCTTAGTCTGTTAATATCATTGCCTAGTCTCTACGTGCCTCAATTTAATTAAGTCCTATATGAACGGAAGATGCGCGTTTCTCAGCTTATTAATAGAAATTTACCGCGTTTTCTTCCCTTATATCATGAACTATACTAGCATTTCACCCACAGGTTTGTTTAGTTCTGACAAGTATTTTTAATATACCAAACGTTTAGTGATGACCGGACCGCCAATGGACATGGTATTATCATCGAGTAACAGACAATTTGAAATATGATGTTTCTATATCACTTAGTTATATCAAATCATATCTAATATGATTTCAATGAGGAAATGAAACACATTCGTGTCACGTATATACTGCTTTTCCAAGTCTCATCTCAAACACGTGTTATTTATGAACAGACACATTTATACTAAAGCTGTGTATCATATAGAACAGGATTACGGCGAGATGTCAACATCACATGTTCTCCTTATTAAGGTAAATGTCATTAGCCCTTATGTCCTATAAGGGAGACGTGTGTACGACATTTTTTCCCCTCGCCTCGTAGGGCGTAACACTTTGCCGTTATTGTACGATGCCATATTCGGGAATAAAAGATTATCGTAAAATCATAAACACCTTCATTTCTCGCGTTATCCCCTACAAATTTCTTTGGGTTACCCCGAATGGTCCATTATGAATTTGGTGTTCTATACGTGATCGTTTTTCATACGATACGATATTATTACGTCGGATTTTGATAGTAATAAAATGAAATAGCAACAACTCGTTGTCTTTATCTGGTCTTATAATTTTTAATTCTGTAAATAAGTTTAGACGTAGATTTTAAATTAAAATGTATCGTTCTCAGATTATTCCAAATACAAAAGTAGTTGACTTTTTTTTTCGTATACCTATCAGTTAAATTTTTGTACTTAAATCCAACAGTAAATAATAAAAATGGGATTTGCGGTAAACAAGTTTTTGTAAATATAACCTCGATTCTCTATAGGGCAATACTTCCTGCAATATAACAGGGCAAAGCACCATAAATGAAATGTCTAATAGAAATTTGTGTACACCAACGAACTTTTAGGTATTTCACCACGCAATTTGAATTATTGTAATAAGTCTCAAAGGCCATATTTCATTGTGGTATTAGAGAAGTAATACACAAGCACGTTCTTCTGCAAGTAACAGTATGACCGGACTGCGTGCTCAACGCTTTATCACTTAATTTGAATCGTGTCCAGAATTCCGAACGCGTTGTATTGCCTGAAACCCATTTCTCCACTGAACCGAAGCCATCACTGACTATTAATTTGACGGGAACGAAAATGAAACTCTTCGGACAATCGCAGAATAACAGCAACTTAATTATATCTCGGTGAGCTGGGATTTTTCTTCGCATGTAAATCATCACCAACAACTTTCAGTACAAGACGATTGATGTACGGATTTCCTAACATACTTATATACATATGTATGTACAAATGTTACTGTAAAAGTACGAACTAGAGCAAATCCTAAGACTTCCATTCAAACCTTAGTCTTACCAACCACATGGTAAAAGTCCGACATGTTCTGCGATCATTTAATTTTTACTAGAGTTTCTAACAATGTTTCTTTTAAAGCGGGAAACTCCCTTAGATACCCTTTCATTGGGACAACAAAGCAGTTATGAATGCCTGTAACCGTTGAAATCCGTAAAATATTCCTATGGAGGTTTTTGTCACGACTATGAGTATGACTTGGCATTTATTATCCAGTTTAATAAAGTTAGTACTTACGTGCGAGATAAGCTTGTAATCTTAGCAAAAACATGTTGACTTCCGTACACTGACTGACTGTTGATAGCAGTCGAAGTTTAAAAACTCCAGTCCCGTACTGCCCCGGCTTGCCAATTGGATGGTAGTTATTGAAGGGGGTTTAAAAACTATTAACATACGTCTTGGTAAAAATGACAAACGCGAGTATAATTATTTTTAAACTATGTATGCATGTATGTCTATAAAATATATTCTGATTGGCATATATTCAATATTACATTACAAACTTTATACAAAAATGATGCCCATAACTAATTTATGAAACCAAAAAATATTGAATGGTTTACGCTATCTTCACTTGAACTAAAAAATAGGTAATAATTCAATGTACACCAAACAACGTGATGAATTATTGAATATCCGTGCTATATTCTGCTTGTTTCCGGGAATTTTGTTATCAGCACAAATGTTTTTGATAAAAGTTTTTTACATCAAACCTATGTACTTCGTAGGAAGGAAATAGCTATTCGCAAATTTGCAGTAAATCGAGCGAGTGCCCTATTTTTTCATGATATGTATTCGATGAAGGTTAGTATATTTTTTGCGAAAGTTTTGGGGAAATGACAACCCTTACCTTCTAAATCAAACATGCATAAATCCAGGCCGCTCCCTTCACGCTATTATGTCAACCGAAGCGATTTATGATCGTATCTAAGAGATTTTCAAGGGAGAATATCGCAGAGTAAATAGTATTGAGTATATTCCATAGAGATATCCATATTACGTGGTGCTTTTATTTATTTCGATATCACTTTATGTTCCTGTCAGCTCTTTGTAATTCCATGACTTGTTCTAGTACTATTACCTGTCAGAACTATAACATATATACAGTCGTATACTAACCTGAACGAGAATTCAACCTTTCTTGTTCTTGCTATTTTAATCTTCATTGAGTAAGCAACGTACGGTTTGGACATACAAGTATGCGTGTTCCTACACTCTTCAAATATGTAACAGCTTAAATGCTATAGCTAAACAAATATCAAAATGTAGCTAAATGGGAATTTTTCAAATTAATTTATCATAACATATAGCTATAATAAAGTTAGAGTTTATTAATGTAAGCGTCTACAATTTGATCACCGATTGGTTCATCACAGTCTTCATGTAAGTTTTATGTTGCATATAAAGTTTTATGACACTTTATGACCAACTTGTCGAAACTTTGTACAAAATTCACTTAACCACCCTTCACCTCGCATTGTTTGATGGATGTATTTTTCAACATCTTCATGCCAAGAAAATAATAATCCAATAAGATTATTTCTTGGGTCTTTTTGATTCCATTAAACGGTTAAATTTCGCATTCAGCAGTGAGTATTGAGGCATATTTTAGCTGAACGTGATTTATTCCGCGATATTACGCGCCCCGGCCGCCTGAATGGCATTACGTTGACAGCTTATGAGTTCCTTTATTTACGTTTGATTTATGTAGTGAGCAGAGATATGGCCTTTCTGGGCTCGCTTTAGTGAAGCTCAGGTTTTTTCTATTAATACGTTTAAAATATCTAAAGGCAATTCAGGTAATATGTCGCGTTCAGGGCAACTATTTAGTTTAAAAAAATAAACAATTTTTTTTTAAATTATGTGACGTCACCCAAGTTTTTCTGATTATTGACTTTACGGAAGTCATCTTGGACTTTTTGATATAATAAGTTTATCTTATATTCATTATATTATATGTTCTCCTCATCAATTCCGACAACTGTGATCCCGACTTTTATCTGTTACTGTTACTTTATAACGACTGTGATCCCGACTTTTATCTGTTACTGTTACTTTATAACGACTGTGATCCCGATTTTTATCTGTTACTATTACTTTATAACGACTGTGATCCCGACTTTTATCTGTTACTGTAACTTTATAACGACTACGATCCCGACTATTATCTATTGCTCTTACAATATGACGACTGTCATTTTCATCGTAGCAAATGCTCTTATACGATTTATTAAGCCGAACAAAGTTTTTAATAATTTACCGCAAATATCTTCTGCAATGTGTGGACCCAAAAAGCGAAGGTCCTTGAATTTGGATGAAGTTTGTGGGAGACCAGACTGTATCAAGCGATTCACATCTACATCCGCATCGCGAAAGTTGACGTTGTAACAGTACGAAACATTGCAGACCGTCCTAAGATTTCAGTATTTGTCACATAACACTTTTACATTTATCTTTGTTTACTGTCCATTGCACGATTATATTGAAATACAAAAGCTTAAGTTTCACACCCGACTGACAAAACAATAACCACATCAGCCGGTTCCGCACATTATTGCGAATTCCATTACCTGCGGGTACATACCGTAATGAGAGAGATCTGTTCTGGGTCTATTGTGATACAGGGACTCTAAGTGGAAATATG
>DWQT01001419.1:0-16861 GCA_018244895.1 Myscelus amystis hages
CTTTCACGCAAATACTACTGAACCGATTACGATGAGATTTGGTATGTAGGTAGCTGAAGACACATAGGCGTTTTTGTCCCGGAGTTCCCGAGGGATCGGGATTTATAACGAGAATTTATTTTGACGACACGCAGTTCGCCGGGCCAGCTCGTTGAATATAAAAATAGACAAATTCAAAACCAATATTGCGTGCTAAACAATAGCAGTGATAGTCTAATGGTTAGAAATTCATCCTCTCACTCCGGGGGGGTCTGGGTTTGATCCCGGCACCTCTGACTTGTTACGTGCTTTTTATAACTAAAATTTAAATATCACTTGCTAAAACGGTGAAGGAAACATCGGGATGAAATCAGCACACCATGTAAAGTGTATAATATTTTCTAAGGTGTGTGAAGTCTACAAATCCGCACTTGGTCTCTGACAGGCGACCCAGTTCAACAGTGGACCATTAAAGGGTGAAAGAGAGAAACAAAAAGTCATCCATAGATTATAGAGATCTGTCGAGAAGAGTTCTTGTCTATGGCAGGAAGAGATGTGGGACAAAGTGAAGCAAGATTTCGCGAATCAAAACAAATGTTATAAACAGATACAATTTTCTTGTCTCGTAGAAGCAATATCTATGGAACCGATAAAAACTATTTAATTGTATAAAAGTAACTCGTAGAAAATAAACAAGTATTAGTAAAAACAAGACTTAATGTCTAAAAAGCGACCATCTCAAATTTAAAATAGTAAATGTACTGTAATTAATGTAATTAACCAATCATCATATTAACAGGTTCAATGTAACATCTTTTATATGAGTTTGAAGCAATCACTCATAAGGTAATGGAGTATTGTGTTGAAACATATTAACAGTCGTTTTAAACAATGAATAACTTACCTGAACTAAATACCATTGTGAGAGTAGTTATGGTTGAATATGAGACAGAAAACAACAATAATCAAAATACTAAGAGTCAAATGTCGTTAAATGTAACGTTAAATGCAACAGTAACGTCACGAAAATTTTCGTTCTTTTAGTTTTTTTATATGAGGCCATATGCACCATTCGTTTATAATGAAATGGATCTATTTCAAGAGGAATTAAATGAATTTTATTATTCATAAGGAATTTTCAAAACAACTGCGTTTAAATGGCCACTCACCACATTATTTACTGAACTGTAGGTATTTCCGAATGTTGGTCGTAATTGTTTTTCACAATACGTATAAAGCATTTACACTTTACTATTACTGTGATTGAAAATCATAGATAATCTTGTTTTATTAGTTTTTTTCAGTCCAATATTTGGTCTGTCTCAAACAGATAAAATATGATCATTGTAGATAGATACATAAATTATACAGTACTTATAATGATATTGGTATCATTATATGGCACCACGCGAACTGTGAATTAGCCTAACTTTGAACTTATTATCGGACCGTAATAAATAAAACCGTAGTTCTATGCATTTGTCTGCGTCATAAATTAAAATGATGTGATAGTGAGGCGTGCGATGCTGCTATTTATATTTGATATATTACTTTTAACAGCTTTAATACAAATAAGGTCAAATATCGCTTGTGGTTTACTTGCAAAAAGTGTGCACGTAATCTACATATAGGTATGTACGTCTGGGGTCATCCTTTAAAGATACTAAATAATATCGGATTAGATTTTTGCGTTTTCTTAATAAAATATGCAATGTTGCATCTATCAGTGTTTATTTGTTTAGAAATTTATGTCATTGTGCCAGACTAAAGCTTTTATTTGTTTCAAAATATTGTATTTTTCTCCGAATATCACTGGCCACCTAGATCAATTACCTGCTTAAATCGTTCCATATTCAAAGTTGACTTATTTCTATTACCGTATCAAATTTACAAAGGCTTAGATTAATTGCCTACATAGTTTGTTCTATATTCAAAGTTGACATTTAATTTATTTCGAAACCAATTTAAATTTCGAAAGTATTCTAGTTTAGTGTAATTTTATTATACGATAACATTACAATTTATAGCCATTAATCTTTATACAAGTCGGTGACCTGAATTCGGTTGCACATTAGATGTAATAGCCAAAATTGTGGACAGCCATTGCCACATGTGTACAGAGATAAAGGAATTTGAAATATTTAAGGCCTGCGTACAGTGCCTTGCGGGGAACGCAAAGAGTTTGTTACACTGATTTGTGTTAAAGCTGTGGTAATGTTAACACTGTTATAAACAATAAGTTCACAAGTTTAATTTATAACTTAAAAATAGCACATGCCTTCGTTGCCGTTTGTAACGGTTATTTCTGTGGCTGGTAAAAAGTAGCAGACATTTATTATTGCATTTTTTATTTATTTAGCAGGTATTTCTTTAACATAGTCGTTGCTTTCTTCTACCGTACAAGTTCAAGTATTGTTCAACAGACGACTAAGCTACTGATATCACAACAATACATTGTAATACAACAAAAATAATGAATTTTATTTCCATACGGCAGGAAAATGCATAGAAATGGAGTTAAATGTGAGTCGCTTGTCCTCCGCTTTGCCAAGCGTGTGAAGTGCCTTTAAATATAAATTACGATCCAGTTTTTTTTTTCTTAAATTATAATATATGCATGGCCACCGGATGTGCGGTGGAAAGTAAATCTTAGAGGACACTGGCGGCGTATCAAGGCGTTTGTTTCTACGTTATATGTTAAATCATTAATTGATAGCACCGATCACACGACTGGTCTTTTAGGTAGCTTTCTCAGGTTTAGGCCGACTGCAAACGTAGGCCGTGGCGAAATAGTCGCGATATTTGCTATGGTTATATCTTAGGACATATCGCACACAGCTATCTGATATTGAATTAGTCAGATCGGTGGTATGGTATTAGTTATTATCTTGAAATTGTCCAAGCAGCGCTTATGGAACAGTGGTTTGGATTTCAGCCTTTCACTCGCGGTTCTGGGTTCAGTTCTATAAATGGATTGATGAAAAAAGATTTCAAAACATAATCATATAAACTGTACATTTAAAAATAGAACAACCGATTATCCTCATACTTAACTATTCGTTCTGGGTGGGAATCGAATTCATAATACGCGATACAGAACTCATGGTTACTAACAACTGGACCATTTAGGTCTATAGTTAGTAAACATGTGATTGAATCAATATTTTTTATACCAATTACCTACTTAGAGTCCCATTCCACAGTCCTGTTACTAATTCCTATTAACATCTGTTATTAAGTTCACACTTCATTCCTATAGTCCTATCAGAGCTTGGTTACAGATCTGGGTGGCAACGACCACGTATGTCTTCTGCCAGTTCGTTTACCACTACTTCAGATAAAAAGGGACCGTGGCGAAACACCATCCTACCGCGTCAAAGAATTGCCATATTTAAAAAAAGAGCTAACAGTACAGGTGTGCGTCTTGTTTTATTTTTAATGATTTATTTGGCGGTAATAATTTATGCGCGGTCACCGGATGCGATGGAAAGTAAATACGAGGACATCGGCGAGATTAAGGCAGTATTATAACGGTCGCCCGCTAATTACCCGGCTACCAGATCGATGAATGCGAACTTACATCTATACCGATGTTATAAGTAATGAGAGTCTGTAGGCGGCAATCTTCGAAAGTAATCGTTCGATTTTTAAATTCTTTCACGAGTAGAACGCTATAGTATTACTAAGTTACATAGTTAATATCTGAGGTTAGAGTGCGAATGTGTGTGTAAAAGAAAAAGATCAGGGAAGGAGAGAAAAAGGGAAATGTTGGGAGAACACAGCCAAATAAAGTACATATTGGCCATACCACATACGGCCATGTGAGTGTAGTTCATAGATCGCAAACTGACACTTCGTTCTTTTTTTAAATTTAAATTCTAGCCATTGACTGTACCGGCCATTCTTGTTGATTTTTTTATGAGACATTCAAAGTTTATAATTTATTGAACTGGTTATTTTATTCCCAACAGTTTCTTTTCTTTACGACAATAACACTATGACTGCATCTACCTACATAATAGTCACCACTTTATATTTTCAATTTCTACACAATTTTTTATCATATGCATCCCTTATTAATGTCCAATGTTCATGTATTTAGTATACTATATTTGGCGAGTAAATTACGTATAATTCGATAGCACGGCGATTCTAAGCGTTGATAGCAGTGTTATATAAAAAAAGTCAATTAAACCACACATAGCCCAACTGCGGCATGTAACTGTTCAGATGTATCACATCGCACTGCTGTAATTACCAGCCAAACATTATTGGGACCTTGTTCTACTCCAATTAAAAAACTAAACCTTGTCGATGGGTGTGCCAACGATTACGTTAAAGAGAAATTAGCTTAATTAAATATTACCTAACCATTATTACTATAATTTCAGTATTCGTAAATGAAAGTATCGTCAGATCTTCAATCAAAGAATATTTATACAAATACTAGTATTGCCAACCTTTCTGTAATGTTCTTTCCGGTAATAATAGTTAAGCTCTGGAGAAAAATCAAAAATGAAAAAAATGGAAAAACTGTCACATGTTGAAAGCAATAAAAAAATAACAAATATTTCAGACTTTCCTTCAAAACTACATTAGAACTACCAACCTAACGTAACAAATTTTCCGGATTTGTTAATACTTGCGGGTTGATTCTTTTGAAAGTTGGCAACCCTGACAGACACCCTTAGATACAAGCAAAAGTCAGTTTATTTTACTTTAATACAACTAAAATGGTCAATATCATAGGACTGTTTTAACAAAAATATCTGAAGTTTTAGAATCACAATTATTTCAACCGCTTAATTCATGACAGAACACGGTGTTTTTATGCATATCCAAATATTGTAGACGAACAAACAAATCTCGAACATTATTACTAATACAGAAGGAGAAAAAACTAACGCGTAGGCGCTGTAAGATTACACAATAATTAGAAGAACTAATTGAATTTGGACATGCTTGCATGTTAATTTTTTCTAACAGAGTTTAAGTGTTGCCAGCGACGATGTTATTTGTATTTAGCAAATATGGATGGAGGTGTGCAGATCATTGTAATGCTATCTCACCATCAGCGGCTATTCGTCATCGCAAAATGATGATTTTGTTTAGTATGGTTTTATTCCATGGGACAAAAGCCGATTGACTTCTAAAAACATTAGGTAGTGTTTTATCTAGCTCACTATATGACCAGTTTTGCAATAAGCACAAACTTTATAGTTTACATTGCAAATTATATATTACTTTGCATGCTATATATGTATATGTATGTATGTTTGTATGCGTTATGTGATTATTTGTTATTTTTGGATGGTTACTCCAAAGAAGTAGGTATAACTTCTTACGTGCGTACATGAGTATACACACTTTAATTTTATTTTCTTTATAATCTATCGTTAATCTCTATTTATAAATTTAAAAAAAGGATAAATTAAAATAAAGACAGAATAAATAGATTATCATGCCCATGAAAATATATTTACATTATACGATATCGAAGCAAGAGTAACAAAATAAACATTATTCTAAATGCTTGTGTCATTAACTTTCACTTAAGTTTATAAAAAACAATGGTTTTTTTATAAGATACCATAGTTTATAATAGAACATGTTTCTGTTTCGGAACGAAGCTTTGTGTTTTATCTGTGACAAATGATTTTAATGCAATGGCGGGAAAGAAAACAATCGAACATGTCGAAATTAATTATCTTTTATTCTTCTTAACATAATTTACTAATAATATGCGTAACCCGTAATTTTCTTCGGTTGTAAAGCTAAATTCGCATACATGTTTCATTCCTAATTTCAGGTTTTAGGGTTTGATCTGAAAAAAATATTTTAAGTTCCCTGTTCCTCTTCTAAGGTCCATATTATTTTTGTTTCTGGTAATATTTTATTATATCTATGGATAGCTAATTTACAAACTATTCATATTTGTAGTAGGTAAATAGCAAACAGAGCTTCGTAGGTATTGCTCATGTGTACTAAAGTAATTCGATTTAATTGTAAAATCCCTTGAAATAAGAACAAAAAAAAGTAATTTAAGACTAGTGCAAAGAGTATTATAGGATATCCCCACCTGTAACAATGGTACCCTGTTAGTGCGTCAAACAGCCGAAAACTATCGACATCGATAATGTTTACTGTTACATCGAGTCATCAATCAGTATCGGAATGCCGCAAGTATATCTCTATCACAATGCAATATAAATTGAACGATATGTGAGTCTCATTAATACACGAAATGGGCCAAGACGATTCGTTAGCGTTCAATCAGGTGTAAAGCGGGTATTGTGAACGCGTGTTGTGGCGGGAGTAACGACCTTTGTCTAATTTAGGGTTGGCTGATGATAATATTTTATATTATTATCATAGTTCTGATTTAGCGTTGTTGATAATTTTTAATGTTACTATTAACAGCTTTGTTTTTGTTATATTGCTGAGGATTATTTTAATTATCTATTTTGCAATCAAAATGCGTTTGTTACTATCCTAAAGGATCAGATAAAAAGGACGGTGTCTTCATTATGCTATTAATTATGAATATATACATATTTCGTTTCCAGCGTATTCATTGAGTTTAATACTTGATACAAATATTTAGTTAGAATTAGTGGAACGTTTTTTCTAGAAGGACCATAGTTGTGATGTTGAATTGCTTACTTCTGATAAAATACTTGTTGCATTTTATAGGCGGTTAGAGGCGACACAAAACTGTTCAAGAACAATTTAGTAATACTGTTTGTATACAGTTTACTTAACTGTATAAACATGGCTTATTCTCACGCCATCTTAAACGTCTGGTTGCTAATTAAAAAAATATTATTCTTTGTAAATTATATTCGTATTATCACGGCGTGTGAGACCTCTCGGCGTTGGTTCGTGTATAGTATAAAATGCACCGTCACGCCCAGCAAATAGAATAGTCGGTAAAAAGCATTCGAAATGACATTGTTCGCCCCGGCGGTGAAATAGAAAGAGATGAATCGAATTTATTGGTCGTGCGAATCCGCGATAATTAAAAGGTTGTTACGATACGTGAAGTTGAAAAGACTTGTTGCTGTATCAAACGTATATTTTCAAATGAATCTTCAATTAATGTGCGGAGAGAAAAAGATTTGCTTGTCACATTGATTTACTATTGTTTGACAATATTGTTAGAATTTATCAGATATTTGTATGAACGAATGGTATTTGAATTGGCTGGTATGTACCAGAAAACCAGTTAGTTACCAATGGGATGTAGTGGCTGCAACTTTTATATGGCGCAATACGGATCTTTAGTATATTCCTAACTGACTCAGAGCCTTTTGGATGACTTTAATGACTGAATGATGAGAGAAGAAACAAATGTGTTCATCACATAAATGCTTGTTCTAGATGAGAGTCGAATCTCCTGTTCTGCAGGCAGGGCCAACCAATCGATCTCGGAGCTTATCATACATTAGTACTGGGTAGGTTTCAGTAAAAGTAAACAGATGCAAAAATGCTAAATACACAGAAATTCAATTAATATCTGCAATCTGACTAGACACAGGAGTCTCAATAATTGCAGTCAATCTGCGCGTTTGGCCTTTCACTGACCAGTGTATTATTATTTGGAAAGTATTTTCTATAAATATCCTCCCCATTATCCTATTATTCCTATCCAGACCCACCGGAGCGATTCTGGCGTGTCTTTCCGTACAAATACAGAAGCTATTGATTAGTCAACGTTATTTAACAAGTCAACAGTTTGAGTATATATTTGTTTTCGATGCTGTCAACACTCGTTTCCCGTCAGGGAGTTCACGAAACTTAGTTTTAACGCCCACATCCAATTATAGTTTAAGTGTCCAGTGGTTTTCACACATTAAGATATTCGGTGACCGAATGATACATTGGTAACCAATACGTATTGGTATTGATGTAACATGAATCAAAATGAACTACTTTTTCCTTATCCTTCTTCCAATTATTATTATAATTAGGGACTATATATTATTATACCATCACGCCAGATCTCTAAAGTGTTAGGCAGGCACTAGAGCCAATCATCGATATCCTTGTTAGCCTGCTGTGCTTTTATATTCATCACTCTCTTCATACATATGTGCCGGTCTCCACGGCCGGTAGTGTAAACCACGTAAGTCCCGATGCTATGGGTATTTCGGGATAAAAAGTATACTTGTTGGTTTATATTTTCCTATATCTTGCAATGAAAGTTCCGTTAAAATCAGTTCAGCCGTTGACGAGAATCGCCCGGACAAACAGAAAGTTAGACAGGCAGATACAAATAATTAAAAAGTTTATTTTAGTCTCGTGTAAATAACTATAAAACATGAGAAAACACGGTTATATTTGAAACACAGATAGATCGAAACATTTATTTATACGATACTATACTTTATTTATATGTAGATGTAGATAAAGATAGATTAAAAAGATAAATAAGGTTCAAAAACGGATTACCTGCACCTCGATCACGCTTGATAAGTCCACGTACGCCACCGCCAGGGTTTTTTTTACACTGCACGAGTTATAGGTACAAGTTTCTATATGCTCGTTTTATTTCACTGTTAGTTACTTCATGGTACATAACAATTTAACGACATTACCGTTATATGGAATTAAATGAAAAGGTATACTATTTTGTATATCTCAGTTCTTGGTGACAAGTATTTTAATTAGAGAATTAATCGCTTCATGTGCTATTCAATATAATAGTTAACAGTTTAATTCGTAAATGATATGATTTCTGTAAATAAACAATGTAAAACATCAATATTTACGTCTAATAGTACAAATATGATATAAAAATTGACATGTTGGGTATTAAATCAAATTTCTCAATATATGGTAACAGCGGACACCGAAAATATATGTAAATTGTATTCGAATATCGACAATTACAGGCCCCTTAAAAGGCGGACGATTCTCCCAGCGATGGATAAGTGATTGGTTTTTAAATTGCCCTCTTCAACTCGACACGAGGAGCATGGCTAGACTATCGACTACCGGATTTTGTTATTAAGAATTATCGACCACCGCAACCGAAAATTTTATTTTACATAATCATTTTTCTACATATACGGGTTCACAACAATTTCAAATACAATTTGAACTATCGACAAGTTAATTGTCGATATGCAATTAAAGTTGAATGCGCGTTACTAATGTTTACGAGCGTTTTATTCAAATAAAGCAATAAAATACGTTGTAAAAAAATGCACACGAAATTAAATCGTTAATAATTAACTAAAAACGTATTTTAGCGAACCTTTACGTCTAGTAGATGTAGTTTTAGAGAATAACGGAATGTTTGTAATGGAGAGAAAATGTTTTCGTTTATTGGGATTTTATATGATCGATCACTCGTGTTGTGACAGTTATAAGAAGTTAACAGAACGCGGTACAGTTTTTAATGGCGGGCAATCTTTTATGAATCTATGGTACATTTTTTATTTAGCGTCGATTTCGTACCATAGACATTTAATTTACATTCGATTTATATATGGTTTGTTAAAAAAAAAAAAATTAAAGTCGTGTTTGATTTTCGAACGCAAATGTCAAATGTCAAAAACTTTTCACAATACACCGCGTTGATATCGTGAAGCGCAATCAATGTGATCGAGGTATGGTACAAATTGACGCTCGCTCGCGTGGCGCGCTCGCGGCCGACTGCCGCAGGGCGGCGCTCCGCCCTCGGGGTGAGTGCGAACTACTGTTTCTTCTCGAACGTACCTCGCCATCACTTATTCGTTCTACTTACATTGGACACGAATACCATTAACATTGTGTGTGATATAAAAAACATACTTTAGCTCACCCTTTCAATGAAGACGTTTAAATCCTGTAGTTTTTGACATTATAATTCAAACGTGTTTATTTCGATGGAGGTTAAAACGCAACGTGTATTAGCGATGACGCCTACATTAATAAATTAGATTCGACAAATGACATTAAATGACATTCGATGATTAGAAAAAATCGACAATAGAATTTATTTGTGATTAAAAAATAATTTTATCCTTTCATAGCAGATTCATTTAAAGCATTAATAGTTATAGTTATGTTTACATTTAAGCTTACTCTATTTCATTCGTAATAGAATTACTATTGCAAATAAAGTTTAAAAAAACGTTTAAAACGCTTGCAAAACACCTGTTTCCGAACGTAATATTACGCGAGTTACGTTCGAGATGCCGTAGTAATACTTAAAGCCTACCCCACCCCCGGGCGCAAAGTTAATTAGTGGGTTCGCGTGCTCCGATTGGCGATCGGTCAAGTGTGTAAGCAACTTTATGTACACTCAGTCATTCACTACATTTTGTAGTAACAGTAATTTAATAAATTTAACATTGTATTACACTGAATAACTTATACAGTCATATATTATACAGATCCCTTGTACAGCGGCGTTTCTCAAACTTTTCTTGTGATGAAACCTTTGAGAATTAAAAATTAAAAATTGCATTTCTGATAATTGTAATGGTTGGTATTTTAATTTGCTTTGTCTTATTTTTGGTTATGTGACGCGACTTGACATGTTATTTATGTTGTCTCGTTGCAGCTCTTGCAGACCCTACGCCCTATGGCTCTGCGAAGCGAATTTTCAAAATAGGTTTATCACTTTATAGAATGATGTCTACCTCCTGTAAGGTGACCATATTTAAAAAAAATCTATATCGCATCTCAGCTAGCAACAAGTGATGCGAACTTTAGATTATTTCTAGTACTTTCTAAATGTAGAATAGATACGCTACTAGGGTCACTGCATCTCCCATTAAACATAATTTTAGCCAATTCTGACTGCCCCGGTATTTCGATGTTCCAATCATTCGGGGTTATAAGTTCGATTTCCAGCCAGGATAAATGTATAATGCGCTCATAAATATAAAGAAAAAAAAAATTAATTCACACGTCTTACCGTTACTACGCCCGTAGCGCCATCTATAACGCTTATTTGATTAAAACGTGTTTTCCCGCGGAGATGAGGTATTCTTGCGCGAAAAAAGTAGCCTGTGTTAAATATTACATCCTTCCTTTACTTAATTTGAAAAGACAAAAAAACATCCTACCGCATTAATAATTTTAGTGCGGACATGAATCCCTTGTTTGGTGACTATAATATAGTTTTTCTATGTAGAGGACTAAATTAAAACCTTTGTGGAACAATAGGTGAGAAGTTCAGAATGACAAATATACTGAAACCGTTCTTAAAAAAATATGTCCGGTTATAAAAAAACGATGTTTTTCACATCAATGTGGCAACACCATTCGTGACAGAACTGAATACCCTCTTAATTTATTCACTTATGTATAATATCCGTTATTCAGGCACCCTTCCGAGGGCTAGCAGCGGGGTACCGCCTCAGGGCTTAGGGTCGTATATAGACATACATACAGTCTATCAGTGAATGGTAATCAATAAGTTTATCATTAGTTTGATTTTGATTACTTGACGGGAACAATGGAAATCGTAAACCATCTCAGCTCCTTCAAGCCGCAGCTGATCTCAGTTTCCTAACGTATCCAGTAATATTTTAATAAAGTACTCAATAAAAACCAAGCCCTTGAACCTCGTGAGAAGAGAGCCATGTCAAATAATGAAATAATAAAGGAAAATTTCCATTCCATATTCAAATAAAAAATAAGCTTTTATTTACTCAGATCGGACGTTGGAGAAAGCGTTGGGTTCTGGAAAGATGGCAAACACGTTTAAAAATATAATGAGACGTAACTACAAAATTATTTTATCTATTATTAGTAACGCAACAAAAAAGCCGTGAGAGCATTGGCCAATTAATAAATACAATGAAACTAGAAAATGAATGTAAAAATAAAAATCTATTGTAGCAGAAGCACTTCTTTTTGAATAAAGAACGCGCGCCAATTGGTCCTATCGCCTCGGGCGAGGAGGCGGGGTGCCGAATGTTGCCAGGCTCTCGTCCGGAAATATGCATTGAATTGTCTAATGACGTTCACGATTCTGTTATTTAAACATCTGTAGCCAAAAAAAAAATGTATTTTCTATTTTTATTGAAGCTAATAACCAAAGTGTCAAATTTGACGTTATTGACTTTGAAATAATCATAGATTCGTCAAAGTATTCGATTTTTTTTTAAATTTGAGGACATTGTAGCTTAGTGACCGTGCCGTCCAGTAAATGAAACACAGTAACACAACAAAAAAAAAAAACAAAACAAAATATAAAAACAAAGATTAAGGCATTTTTACAACAAAATAATAATTTGTGTTTTTTACGTTATCAATATTGATATCTGTCTCTTATTAATTAGAAAGTATTTCGGTATTACACGGGAGTATGGATGAAGCATACATGTATTTATGTACATACTGATGTGTTTTCGAATAGCACAATGGACGGAGGTAGCCAGAGGTCCGCGGGTCACTGGGATAGTCGTGAACACGCACCTACACAGTCTGCGTTACATAGAAACAACGTTCGATCCATACTGAGGGCTATTCGTTGGATGTCACAGCAATTACTGCACGCTACTTCCTTGATTCCTTGAGAATATTATCTGTAATCTGTGCGGATTACACTAATTAAGAATTTCAGTAGAAGAAAAAGCTCAAATGTGGATTATATCAAATGAAATTAAACTATGATTGATTATGTTTATATTGTCAAAACAATTATAGAAAAGCCGCGGCAAATTAAAAAAAAAATAGGCATTACTTTTTAAATATGGCTTAGACAAGCTAAATTTAAATCAATTGTTCACGCTTTAAAACATAATGCATTACCGTAGAATTTCTAACCGAAGAATGAAAGCTAGTATGTCGTTATGAATAACCGACCAATTTTGAACCGTTTTGACGTATAAATGGAATTCAATCATATGAATGAACTGCCATTTCTTCGAAATGACTAACCTTGATATTTGTATGGAATACTTTGTGATTAAAATAACGGTCGATTTCTAGTGTTCTATTCCAAATTCAAAGCGTGCTTATAACGACTGACAAATATTAAAAACCTTTTCAACCAAAACTAATTTAAGTTTTTCTCTATTGATCTTATGTCACTGTGACTTATAGTTAAAAAAGTCTGGTGACCTTCCAATCAAAGATTTCCAAGTTCCATTTGCTACTGCTTTATTCTTCATTGATTACTCAATTATTCTTTTTAATAAGTCGTTGATGGCTAGATAAAGACGGCATTGTGTTTCATGTCAGCTTTAGCGGTGAATTAATTACGAGGCTGTATAACTTTTGACCTTTGTATCAATCAGTAAGAATGGAAGCTGTTGTTTCTTTTTTATTCTGGTGCTTGCCAAAAAATAGCCAAAGTTAAATAATTTTACGGTTATCTTTTAAACCCGATATTTTATTTTATGTAAGTAGTATTGTGAGGCAGACATTTGTAATTCTGCTGCAAAGCGGTAATAATATGCTGGACAATCGGTTTGAATGGCAACACAGCTCGTACTACCTATGTGTACTACCATATGCTGCTAAATGGACGTTACTATTACGGGTATAATTTGACGTACGCGAAAGCTATAGAATAACAGTTTATTTTTTAATTACGAATGTTTTTGTTTCATTACTAATATACGAAAATTGGAAAGTATGGAGTATATAATTACTGGTCAAGTCATTTTTAAAGTACACTCTACCTATTTGACCTATTTTGAGGTGTAAGTAGGTAAAGATGTCACTTTGGCAGACGGAACACTTACGTATATCCGTTTGCCAATTTTATGAATTAAAAAGTTATGAAGTGGCCGGAAATGCAAGGTAACTAAAATTTATTTATTTATTTATTTCTTCATACATAACTAACATTACAGGTCCTTAGCCTAATGCGTTAGTGGTATAAAAAATACGATGTCAATAATAAAATAAATAAAAATAAGGTCAAAGCACCTGAAAGCGACCTCTGGCCGCAACAGGTTTTGTTCTGATGCAATTTTAGAACTTTTTCGCTCAGTCGGAATGTGAAACGTATAGGCGAAAATGTAGATTAACATTTTGTTTTTATAATCTAACTAGCTTTTGCCCGCGGCTTCGCGCGCGTTAAATTATTATTTACGACATCACGTTGGAAATCTCCTAACTAATAGTATTTCTCTACTAAATAATGGGTATTATTATACATACAAACCTTCAAATCGAATCACTCTATCTATTAAAAAAACCGCATCAAAATCCGTTGCGTAGTTCCAAAGATCTACGCATACATAGGGACAGGAAGAAAAAGCGACTTTGTTTTATACTGTGTAAAGAAGATGTGGTTAGGATTTTTTGAGCGTTTTACTATTGCCAGCGATCTATAAATGTACATAAATATGTATATGTACAAATAAATAACATTGGAGTGTCTGTTTGTAATATTACAATGACCACTAAAATAACATTTTTTTACAACTATTGTCTGTAAGTGTGTTCAGGATAATCTCTGGAACGCTTGGATCGATTTCGACGGGACTTTCGCTGGCAGATAGCTAATCTAATAAGGAAAAAGTTAGATTAGTTTTATTTTGGAATTTTAACAATACTTTTTTGTTGAATTTAAACGTGGAGGAAGTCGCGGGCACAGCTAGTCGCTGCTTTACGTGACTACTCGCACAACTCAAAATTTTGAAATTACCAGTTTTTAACACAGCCATATCAGTCATATTCAAAATAGTCGTTATTTCATGCTCAGGAAGATTCAAACCGGCAAAGCTGGATATCGACTTCTACTTCTATTGATAAAATACATGAAAAGTGATGTCAGTGAATATTTTCTTTAATTTTCAAATGACTACCCTGTAAAATGTGTTTTTGGATTGTGTGATTATTCGTGCAAAGCAGCGTAATGTGTGTATGTGTGGTGGTTTTCGTCTGTCGGTCGGAGCAGCTGAGCACAATGGGCGGCCGCGCGGAATCAATCACACACTTCCGAGAAGTTAACGGCTCGCCGCGACCCGCCAACCGGCATCTCTTCTGTACTTTCTTTATTGCATGCCTTTTTTGAAATTTCGTAATTAACTCCCTTTTTGCGGCAAGTGGATTATTCTATAGAATGTCCGCAGCGCTCGTTGTGAGATTTTCGAAATTCGAATGGACGCATCGTAAAAATTTGCGACTGTTTAAAAGTGTTTCCGGCGCGAAACGAGTTGTATACGTTTTTTTTTAATATTTATCTCAAACGATTGACGTATTTCGCTCCTGTCAAAAACTTTTTAATTATAAGCTGCAGCCTTGATGACTATATTAAAAGTAGATATTTGTAACTTTTTTTTTAATAAAACTAGTTGACCGTGATTCTATTACACAAAAAATCATTGCGATTTGCATGAATCGTTCTTTCTTTTTTTCTTTCATTTTCTAGGCAAACGTGGTTTATCCTAGGGACACCTTATTAATCATTAGACGAGTTCGGAGTCATGCTAATAAAAGGTAAGGTAAGGTAATAAAAAAAAAATCGTTCTCTATTATAGACTACGCACTAAACTGTTATTTATTCCTTGTTAGCGTATTTCAAACTAGTCCACATCTAAGATTTATACTGTGTTGATCGGTATTTCAATCATGTTTTACTGTCGCAATAATTAATGCTAATTATGTTCTCATAGTTAAAAATACTCTTAATATATTTGTTAGATTTAAATTTTTATTTCGTGGGCTACTGTAGCGCGTATCATAATCAAACAACACGTTTGTTAGGTTGTACCAACATAATCAAATTTGAAACGAGTAAAATAATATTCTTTTTACACTAAGTGTAAATCACATTTTATATTATATTCTAATTAAATGCGTGAATGAGCGCGTGTCCCAATCTCGATCCAATCATACAGTGATAAACGGTCTCTGACGCAAGTCGTATTAAAACTATCTAGACTTTATAAACGTAACGGTAAAGCTTATTATTGCATAAAGAGTTTTTACCAACTGCAAACACGGCTTGTATAGTTATTGAGTAATGTTGACAAGCCAGCTGATTTTGGAGCGACTTTCTACATGTATAAACAAGAACAATTTATATCTTTGTACAACGTGCAAAATATTAAAGCCCATCTCGCAATTTTATTCATGCCATTTTTAGTCTATGCGCGTTAGTAATACGAGGGAAAATAGCTTGAAGTATGATCTTCTACTATCTATGGTCGGCGCGTATGTGGGATATAAAATTTATATGACGAAATTTGTACGTAAAACCAGGTTCAATATAATTAATGATTTATAATGATTTGCTCGCAAGGTTAAGTTGTAGGTCGTCGAAAATGTAGTACACTGTGTGTAAAGAGAAATCTGTATTGATTTGTTAAAGGTTAATGATTCATTCGATCATTTCGTTGTGTAATAATTTTAATGTAGCTGTCGCTACTCAGCCCGCCAAGAATTTGTCGTCGAAATCGTAAATATTCGTCGTCGAAATCATAAATCGTAAATTTTACTGTCTTATCTATTGTTATTGGTAAAGTGAAAAACAAATACAACAGCAATAATGTAAAACAAAACAGATAAATAATAACAGATTCCCGCCAAAACCAGATTAATGTTAACCTGTCACCGTTTTTTTTTTTTCTTCGAATCAAGGGACGCAAAGAATACATAAATCCTCAGCAGTTCGTGTCTAATTAGTTATAGAATTGCGAGGAAGCGTTGTTTCAATTAGAAGATAAAATTTGTATTGCAAACGTGAATTATAACAATGGCGACTGCGACGCGGGAGAATTAATGTGGCTTTTATAAAATAATATGTTTGACTTGTTTAACTCTATCTTGATCTGCATTCAGAAGAAATTGGCAGTGAATGGTGCAATCAAGTGCGTTGGTCCGATTTAGGGATGCTATCCAACCTGATTCATATCGTGAGGGAACATAAAAAATCAGCCAATAGAAAATACCATCGCTTATCCTTCCTATTAATATTACGAAT
>DWQT01001420.1:0-16859 GCA_018244895.1 Myscelus amystis hages
CATTGTTTTAGCTCCGCCCACAGCGGGGGTGAGGGGGGCCAAAACGAAATTCAAATCGAAGTTGTACCTCGCCTTAAAACGCGATGCAGTGTATATGAAAATGTCAAACGCGACGGAAACTTGAACGCAACGTGTTCACACAGCGGTTGATGCGACACTAAATATTGTGTCAAAATAAATTTGCCAATTACAGACACTCGTGTTCATACTGAAACTTTCGATGTATACACTGAGTGTACGGTGTATAGTGTCGTAGTCTGAACAGGCCTTAAAGATTAATTACATATATTGGTACATTAATTTGTTTACCTTGTGCCATTGGCATAGGCGCTCAGTACTGCCACTATATAATATTTTACTTTGAGTACAGTAGCAGTTGATATATGTAAGCAGGACACATAATGTATTTTTTCATAAATATCCTTCATAAATAGGCTGCAGTTATGACACGAATTTTACCCAAAACAAGTAATTGTGTAATAAATACGAGGTTTTGTTTTTGCTGGATGTAAAATTACTAAGTATTTATTTTTATACACGTATTTTTACCAGCCGTCTATT
Organism: Myscelus amystis hages; assembly: GCA_018244895.1. Classification (NCBI taxonomy): domain Eukaryota; kingdom Metazoa; phylum Arthropoda; class Insecta; order Lepidoptera; family Hesperiidae; genus Myscelus; species Myscelus amystis. Next base: position 562 of record DWQT01001420.1, read on the forward strand.
CTCTTTAGCACATGCTCTGCTCAGTTTGGTATCAGGTGGGCGCGTGTGCGTCGTTCCAAGATATTATTTTTTATTACTTATGTTCCGTGTATGCAAATTTGCCAATGTTACAACACAAAATTGTGTAAAAATCCATTGTAAATCGAGAGTGACAGTGTAGAGCGTCTAGCCCGTAGAATACCGAGTTGTTTTTGTTCAATAATTGGCTCGTCCCGAGGCCGGCCATGATTGATCTTTAAACGTTTTTCTAGATAATGCGGGTGCAGGCTACGAGCCCTCGGCTTAGGTAATTTGTGCTTCCACGCACGCAACGTTACATAGCTATCAAAATTAACATCGTTTGAATATTTGAAACCTAATTTACATATTTGAAGTCTACCTTCAATGGGTTACAATGTGTCCTAACCCATTGCCAAAATCAACAACATGGTTTAAAAAACTGAGTAAATTTTAAGTTGACATTGAGGGGATTTTGTTATGAAGAGCAAAAGTGGGCATGATTTTTACAAACACATCCCTACTTTGTTCATCCATTTAATTATTCAATTCATGTTTTTAATTATATTTAATGTATTGTTGTATGTGTGCCTTCAATTATTAAATATTCAGAGTACAATATTCCTGTACTCCGCATAGTGCATGGATCATCGAGAAATGTTTCTTTATAACTGTTGCTAATTTAATAGTACTTGACGATAAGAAACTGATTGTGTAGTTCTGGTAACCTTAAAATATCCGTATCTACACACATACTTTTTAATTATTCCACTTTTATAAGATGGTCTGGTCGGTTTTTGGTATTAGTAAGAGTGAGAACTTATAGTGCAGATCAGAAACATTGCTGATAAAACGACACATTATAGCGACACCCTTTGAATTTCAAACGGAAACTGCTTTTGAATCTCCGTGTTTGACGTTTTCTGTGCAATCGCAATCAAGCCTATTTGTCGCTTCTCTGAACCGTTATTCGCTATTTTCTTAGATGTGTACATTTCAAAGAAAAATATTTAAGCCTTAGTAGAAAAATTCTTCTCTGTTTTTAAACGTGAAAAGGCAAACTAAAATGCGAAAAAAGAATTGTTTAAACTTCTTCCAAGAATTTTTAACTTTGTTAAGAATTCAAAGGAATGCGATCTAAATTGAAATTAACTTCTTTTTTGATTTGAAAATGGTCGTTACATTAGCGAGTGTTTACCATTTGGAAAAAAATGTAAGCATTTAATATATTACGTTCATAAATCAAATGGAATGGTTCCGAGTATATTTGATGGTTGCTTACATACCTTACTTACTAAGCATTAAATTGGGATCCTCATCATTATTTACTATCTCCTGACGATATGAAATCAATTTAACTATGTAACTTTACATAACGATTATTCAAAAATCTTTTTCATACATTATTTGGTAGGTATAATAAAGGCTAACAGTGTATTGTTTCCGAATAATGGAATTTCCCGCCGTATACATAAAATGAATATATAGTGCCACTTTTAATAACGTCGCTATAACATAAAATCGATATGACTATACGATTTTCTAAGTCCAATCGTAGGTTTGCCATACGATAGGCTTATACTAGGACCGTCCAGCTGTCACCTATAGTTTCATTGGCCAAAATAATAGCCAATAAATCACTGAGTGATATTAATTATATTACAAATATAAATGTACGAATAGAACACGATTACATGCATAACCATCATGAACTCTTTCCATTATTGAACACAAGTATCTTCTCGACATGAGAAGACAAGGCTTAATCTGCCACTGATAAAGATTTTTGTAAATCATTAGGGTAAATTTACCTAACTATACATTAGTTTTGTATTCACACTTAAAATTTTGCATTCGAAATGAAATCGACAAATAAAATATGATAACATTATGAATAATAAAATAGTAAGATTATTATTTTAACAACTGTCTCATATATGTCCCGGGCACGTCCAGTACCACATGGTGGCAACAATGGATATCGTGTTTGTGTTGACCGCAACATACTCACCACTCGGTCTTATGGCGTAAATATTTGCCAAGTATCGGATCGCCGACCTTATTGACTGCTACGTGATAGCCTTTGCAAAATACCACACATGATACCCCACAAAGCTGGAGTGCAGTCGCGCGTACACAATACCCAAGGGAGTAAAAAAACAGGCACGTGCTATGCAACTTGTTGTGGAGATCAAAACACAATTATCGTACATACTCATAATGTGTAGTTCGTGACGTGCGATAAAAGAACACGCTTACATATTTCATTTTTGTTATATAAAAAAACTCACATATTCTAAATTTTACTTGTAAAGTCATCAAACATATGAATAATGTACTCGATAGAACAGTTTCTAAATATATAATTGTGAGCATCAGTAATTGACAAAAATACAAAGTAATAAAAATAAAAATTCCAAATTCGAATTATTTGTCTCGTGCAAGTAGACGAGTGTGAGAACAGTGTAGATGCGCTGGCATCGGTCCTTTCGTAAACGCTGTTCACAAAAAGCGCAGTAGTCTTAGCGGAGGAAAGTGGCAAAAACAGTGCGACGTGCCACCCCTTCGGGACCCTCCACTAATTAAGAACTTCGCCGCCTGGAGTAAATTAAAATGTCAGCGAATAAATTCTTCTCGCGAATTGCATACCTATTTGTAATGATAATTTTAGCTGCATTACAATGACTTTTTATGGGTATTCTAAATTATATTACCATACGTAGCTACTTAGTAATACTAAAGACTAAGGACTGTCTATGTTATACGTTTATAGAATGTTTTTTAACATAAAATTAAATTAAGTATTAAGAAATGGCATTCAAAATTAGCGTGTAGTGAAATTGCTTAGGACTACTCTATTTAGGTATTATAGTTTATTATAGAACTCAATAAATGTAAATGTAATTTATTGAGTAACAGATTAAGCTAAATGAAAAAAAAAAACACTTTACTTACTAACAATTCGTTAGTAATAACTACACCTAACAAGTTAGAACTCTTGTACCAAATGCAACAAATTATACAATTTTTGAATTTAGAGTCGCTAGAAACAGCGTCGTGTGGAATGAGCGCAAGGAACGGTTAAAATGAAACCATTCGTGATCGACTCCAACATTCCCAACTGCAATATGCAGGCGCGAAAGCCGATGCGCCCGCGCATTCGCATTCTGATTTGTAAAACGCCGGAATTTTGCATTTAAATTGTAATGCAATGAAAGTTGTATACAACAATGTTTTATGGAGAAAACGCCGAAATATGTAGAAAACGGTACCGAATGCCACAGATGGAAAGTTATTTTTGCACCAAAATCGATTTTTTCATAAACATACTGATTTTCCTTTGCATTGATCAGCACTGATGCAAAATTCCACATTTAAAATATCCGCTATTCTTTATAAAAAATGTCAGGGAAAGTGAACCAGTTCAAATTTAGAACCTCCGTTGATAAAAATGAGAGGTAAGTGCATATTATGTATGTAACGTTATATCGTTGTATATGAACATTTAATTGATACAATTAATAACAACGAAAGGCGTATGGCAATAAATTATAAAAAGAAAAAAAAAAACAGAAAATCTATACGCACGACCTTCGTTAAATCATAATTCATTCCGTCAAGTGTTCGCGTATGATACTTTATTTGGTATGAAATGAACGTAAAGGAAAAAGTGGAACACAATGTTCATTCGTATCCTCAACCTGTTTAATAATAACGTTAAAATTGTTACTTAATTAATTAATTGTTACCAAAACGTGAAGGTATTTATTGAATACTGATTGAACAGTATAACAAATTAACTGTGGAATTTATGATAAATAATTTAAAGTATTATAACTTATTTTTGTTCTTTATATTGTTTTGTAAAAAGTATTTACAAGAATGAGAACTTCACTAAGAAAGTAAAAATGACAATTTTAAAGTACTTAATTGTGATTATGTTATTAAAATCCAGTTTAAGCTTAAGCAGTAAATGTCATTTTTTCTGTACTCTATGGAAATTAATAAACGAGACATATTATAAGTTTAAACATATTTTTAGTTTATTAAACAGTGAAACTGTAGTAAAATGCTTTACCCAAATGTTTATATTACGATATACGCATTTTTTTTCTCTATAACCCAAATGACTCCAGTGTTACACACATTAAACTAATTTATGCATAAGCATTAATAACAGTTTAACTGTGGATTAAATTTGAACACTGTTAAATAATACATTAACATAACAAAATTAGTACCGAGATAATGTTTGTTCATATATTAAAAATAAGAATGAATAAAGGAAGTTTAATGTTACATAATCATTTAAATTAACGTATATAACTATGAAAATGTACAAACCACATCAGATTAATATACTGTTGATGAAAAAATGTGCTTGATATTAGCGTGGAGTACGAATTAGCGGCGCCCGTGCTACCTTCGAGTATGCCGCGGCAGGAATGCAGGCGGTGTGAATCAGCCGCGGCCCCTGAGGTCACGTTATTCTTCGATGTCGTCATTGTTGCAGCCAGCTCTCGCGTCGGGCGCGCAGTTTCGTGGTAAACGTACAGAAAAACGCCTTCGCTTTGAATATTTCGTACCCTAACCTGTGAAGTAAGGAGGTTTCGAAAATGAACTCCGCAAAATTATAGTAAACTTACAAAGTATGACGAATGATGTATGGCAAGAATACATTTTATACTTTGAATTGTTCTCGGAATGAAAGACGGTTCCCGCTACCGTCATTATTTGTTAGAGTTTTAAATGTATTTACTACATACATTGTGCGTGTATTGATTTCTTATGCATCTGATAGGTAAATATTGTTAAATTAATATTTTGCATTCAATTATTCTGTACCAATGCGTTGCATAAGCAAACCCCAGGAGATATATTTTTGTTTGAAACCATATTTTCTAATGCCAAGTCAAAACTGACGCAACTATTACAGATAAGATAAATATGTATATTAGCGATAGCCTAATCGCTAACGGTTAATCAGCTGACTGTGAAGATAAAAGGTTGTCTGTATTTATAAATTAGACATTTTTCTAAAACATTAGTTTGAATCGTAAAATAGAAATCAAACACAACATTTTGATTATGGTTTTGGTGTCTTGTTAATATTCAGTAAAGAAAACTAATAATGAAGGTAACGTTGGTCCATTCGAAATAATAATAAATATCTAAATACGATGCCAACTTGAGAATTTTTAACTTTGAAGTGCGAATTAAAAAATTTCTTATTGTTATTTTGAAGTAATAGACTTCACGGTTTGTACCCCTGTAGAATTATGTCAGAAATTGATAGATTTTCCGATCCTAACCAATTCCGTGACAGTCGACGCCACGGCATTCCTGACCCCAATACCAGAGACGCTGAGACCTGCAGAAATCTTTGGACTTTGTTCCCAATACCAACAAGTATTTCTGAGCTTCAAATGAACTGGGTAGTTAAATTTATTCACAATTTAGAATCCTCAACAATCTTCGTAGGAAGCTATACGGATATACTCGTAATAGATGTCAATAACGCTTCGATATTCTTAGTAGTCGCATCCAGTAAGTTTAGAATAGACTTTATATTGAACACATTTTCATCCGAGTTCTTAGTTATTTTCTCAGTTTAATGCACGATAATGGAATATAAAGTAAGGATAGTGTTATTAAGAGCAAGAAAACCAAACAGTGAAGAACACGAGTTTTAACATGTTCGCATTGCTGCGACTTCAATATAAAACACAGATTTAACTAAATTCAAATAATACACACTGTTTACAGAGGCTCTACAAAGAGAATAAACATATTATATTTTAGTATAAAAACCAACACGACATTCTCGTATCAATTTATCACTCTTGATTCTCGCTGTGTTGTGGAACAGTTGATGGGTATTTAATTAATACCAGCATTCGTTTTCATATGTAGCCATTACGCACCGAAGCGCATGTAGTACGAGTAATAGAAAAGTGACGGCATGTATTTCCTACCGCAATGAATACACTGGTCAATTTGATGGGCACATTTCGTGAATAGTAGTAACAATAGCGACGCTTTAGGCAATAATGTGCTTTATGCTTTATAGCATAGCGGTGCGGATAGAGTGACATGCCATACTCTGAGGTCGGTTTAGCCCGGGGCGTTTATTGGCGAGAATTGGGCGCATCCCGGTTGTTCGACGAAATCGCTATCCGTCCTACGTGGTTCCATCGTTTGATGGGAATAACTTTGGACGTCAATTTCGATTGTGATTCCTAGTAATTTACGAGCTAGTTAACCTTTTTGCCATCGCTTTTAAACCCTTTCGTCATCAGATGTGTGCGGTTGTATAATGTGCTTTTATTTCTTCTTCTTTGCGGTTATTTTCACTAATATTGCTTTTCGATTAACAATTTTTAACAATGATGTCTATTTTATAAATCCATATTTAAAAGCACTAAGTTTAGAATACAAAGACTTAAGCGAAATGTTTGCGCTTAGCAGTAAACCCCCATAATATTCCAGGTATCAGTCGGGCTAGCGAAGTGTTGTTTTTTAAGGCAACAACGCCGCTCGTAATGCAACATCTTAATAAAAACAGCTATAATAATATTTTCCATAGCCATTAAGCCACGGCAGCTAACAGAGCAGTCTTGTTAACTTATCGCCAACGAACCATCTGGTCGTATAAATGCATCCATTCTCTCGTTCTAAGTGAAAAGTATTATAGTTCAGTTAAATAATTGTAACTTGACAAATTATCCTTTTAACAGGGGACGCTTATAAAATATAGTCAATTATAATAATATTACAATACATGTGTAGTAGCTTAATCACAACCTCGACAATTTTTTACGGGCTGAAGTGGAAGTTGTAATAATAATATTGACTCTAGAGCTAAACGTTTGTGAATGCAGTGAATCAATCGTTTAATCTTCAATATCTTATATACAATAAAAAAAGAGTGAAAAAGATAAGTAAGGTATCTAAAGTAGGATATAAAAAGGCGGAATATTATGTTCCGTAGCCATGACAGTAAGCGGTGGCGGTGAGAGAGCGGTCTAGTTAACGACTCATTCAGCTCGGCGCGCCATCTGGCTGTATGGACGTCATTTCTCAGTCACCCGTTTGTATTTTACTGTGGTAGCATAATGACAATGATCAAAGCGGCAATAATAAGAGATAGAAGAATTGTGAATTTGTGTTTAAAATATGTAGCATTTTACGATTCCTAATCGGGTTTATTATTATGATGTATGATTTCAAAAATTATTATATAGTTATATCGACTTATTTTATGGAAACTCCGTAAATAGAGAATACAATTTATTTTCAAATGCAATAGTAGGTACTTCGGCCTTCACAGCTAGTGCCCTTAAGCGTATTTAGTTATCGTACATAAAAAGATGTTTATAGGTGCTAAACATATGTCTTTTATTAAGCCTCATTCGCATTGTATGTGGCGTGGGACACGTCAGCATTGTCCGCCATTGGCCTGTCGCGACAATTGCTCCTTTGTACACGCCGCGCACTCGCTCTTCCCTCGTTCAATCAGCTATATATAGACCTACCACGACAAATCCAATTCCATCGATCCATTCACACCAAGCTGAAGTTCGACTACCTTACATTCAATTATTGTCGCTATAAAAATGCCCGTTCGACCCTTTATTGTTCCACTGCTGTACACGGGTCTCTTCTCACAGTCAGAAGGTATTGGACCACCGCACTAGCCACGTGCGGAGTGGCAGACCTCACACACATCAGAAAATATTATATACATTATAACATGTCTAAAATGTGCCGTAGGACGTAACTTTTGTAAAATCAGAGCTATTGAACGACTAAATTTTAAGCCACGAGGCTGTCACCGTATTTACCTAATACATGAAATGACATTACTAAGCTCATTAAGCTATTAGTCATAAATTTGGATGTATTCCATTATAACTAAGGAAGAAATCAACTTAAATTCATTAAACAATATGACGTGAAACTATGTTTCATTGATAAATATTCTGTATTTATTCAAACGTGATTAATGACTGTGTGGTGAGTAACATTTTGTTGTAGCACAATTCCACGATATCAATGTATTAAATACGGGCTATTTGCTGGAAATAGAGTTATTAGTCATTTGTTTTCTGTATATAAAAATTACCAGCTTAATGTATAATTATTTCATAAAAATTAAGTGATGTACCAAGTTCAAGCTTATTGGACCAAAATACGAGATAGCCCCATCTTTTCGTTACAACAAAGTGTGCAATATGTAGAAACTAAACCGAAACAGAATTTGGGTAAAGTTTTCCGCATGTTATGCGTGTAGTGTGAATCCGGAATCAATATCAACATTGGCACCATATGTAAATGTTTATCGCACGTCCAGACCGCTTCCCGAGATTAATTCAATCGGATGCGCCCGACGGATATATCGACCCCAACTCGGACCTTTTGGGAATGTTCCGATCGCCCGTTCCCTACATTCATCTTCGTAACACAACTTGCCAACCTGGGAATATATTACACTTGTCCGCCTACATTTATTAAAAGTAGATCGCTGGAAAATTATTAAAATGTTCAAGAGCCCTCGTAAGCCGAGCACTTCGTTACACGAACCGATCCTTATAAACATTCGCCTTAATACAATGTTCGTGTAATACACTTATAAAGATAAATCACTGCCAGCGTTTTTAAATTCTTTGAAAGCGGGCAGATTTACTCAACGTTATGATTGGAAGGAACAATTTCCCGACGGGACAGAGAGCCTCATTTCCTGCGAGTTCGCGAGCCGCCCAATGCGACGCGCTCCTAAATATTATTTTAAGCTTCCGCGAACATCTCTCAACGCACGACACCCGTTTGAGCTTTGTTCGCATTCAAATTTTCATCTCCTTTATATTTCCCAATAGTGCGCTTAAGACGTCTGCTAAAGCGTAAAAAATATACGATGTCAAAATGTACGTTGAACCCTTTGTGATCTGAAATTGCACGTGTAATGCACTATGCCGTGTTGTTGGCATTTATTTATTTGCGTCTTTTATGCTCGATAGAACGCAACTTCTTTGTATTTTATTTATGTACCCGAAACCGAGCAGACGTTTTAGCGTAGACTGAAGAATTATAACATTGTTTCGGCTTCCGTATACGTATCGGAGTTGCCTCGAGCCAAAACAAGAAAGTACGATTTGGACGCAGAGCATCGTCCATATAATTTTATGTGTACGTCGTTTTATAATTCATCTCTCGTTTAATGCTCGATATATAAACTCACGTTCTTCTATCAAAGAATTATTTGAAATGGAAAATAAAATGATGTCTTTCCTAAGAATATTCCGTGCATTCATAATGTAGCAGATAATATCGCACGTTCTATCGGAACTGTACGTGCGTTCACAGGTAGTCAGTCGGCTGTCTGAGTGTCTGAGACGTCGGATAGTGCTAAAGGAATACCTCTGCGGCGAATACTTCCGTAAAGTGTATTTATGTACACCGCTGAGCGCAACACGGAAGCAGTTCAATTAAGGCTGGTATTTAAGGTTGCCGGCCATCGGCGAGCTCTGATTGCGCCTCGCCTCCCGCTGCCCCGGGGACTTCCTATCGTTCCTTTTCATTTTCAAATAGAAGAAATACTTTCGCTCAAGATTTACGCTTTTACATTCGTGAAATGAAAACGGAAAGGTGTTCTTTTGACGAGACCACTTTTATTTAGAGACAACGGAGAGCCCTTGGTATTTCTTCAATTTGCAAGACATTCTGCGCCGTTTAATAACATTATATAATTAGATGATATCGTAATTAAATATTGAATTTACCTACAAAATGTTGAAATTATTGTATTCTATGTACATTGAAATAGAATATAACTTTGTGGTGTTTCATTGATTAGTCAATGATCTTAGTCACTAACAATATTCTTAAAAAATTGACTCAAACTTCCAGTTCCTCGATTGAACCAGTGTCAAATAAAAAACTGCCATATTCAACTTATATCAATTTTGTTATTATTACTTAATTCTTTCACGCTTAGTATATTACTATACATATACTATACATATTGTTACGTGCGGGTGCTTATGTTTGACCAGTTGAATTGTTCGTCTCATCTCGGTTATCATTTCACTTAACGCCCACTCCTGAGCGAGCACACTCCAGTGCTCGCGGCGCTACGCCATCAGCAGATATATAGGGCGCTAACTAGATTTTCCGTCGTTTTACGCTGCTGAACTTATTACTGTAGATATTAGAAATAAGTGGTGCCTTTTTATATAATATTAAAATAAATTCAGTCAGAGGAATGTAAATTTGAATTTCAAGCAGGCATTATAGGTTTACCTATATAAAAAGAATCGATGACGATTACGACTCGAAACACAGTTTAATAATTTATTGTGTAAATAGGAAATGCAGCATAACTGTTTCTATGTCATCTGTAGGTTCAATAAACGTAGGTAGTTCTACTGAATCTGCCTACGTGATTCTACTGAATCACTTAAATACAATTATTTCTGTGAAGGGGACAGAATGGGTTACTCGATCCAACACGACACCAAGTAAACACAAAAGATAAAAATCGCGATGAACGCATCGATTTTGCAGCGAACCGCCTTTGAGTACTTGATACATTTTTGTAGAGGTGTGTAACGGCGGTGGTTTCCCTGTATTCCTTACTACATAGTTCTTACACAGCGGCAAAGCGCAGGTAAGAAAGAAAATAAATCTTTCATGTTAATTTTCGGCGATAGAAATATTCTGTGATGCAATATTTTCTTTTGCTTTTAAATAAGAAGAACGATATCACCATATATTACTTTCATATTGCTTTAATTAACGGTTTATGCTGCACACGGTGGATAGTTCTCATATTTCTGGACTTTTTCACCTTAATCCACATTTATTGTTACACATGCGGCTATTTGCAAAACACTTTCATCATTTATCAACCTGAACCGGCCACAAAAACGCTATGTCTAACATTGAAAACTGTTAATCCGTATTCATCGTCTGGAACTCGTCGCACAAATATTTGTCCTGAGAAGAAATCGAACCCAAAACGGTCACAGAAGTAATTAGTCTCGCTCGCCACTCTACCGACAGTCTATGTATCATCTTTGTCATCAACGAAAATCTTACTAGGAATCAATTTGCGAATAGACGAAACTGCCGCTAAAATCCTTTACGTCGTCTCTAAAATTGAAGCCTTTAAAAAGGCAGACATACCGAGCTGTATATAATGATGTACTTAATTGTGTCTATGTATATTGTGCGATAGAGAATATACAAATTATGTATGTTAACGGTTGTGTTACTGAAACTGTAGTTTTCTACTTAGAGTAGTAGTATCACCATTATTGTGGATTTTATTATATTAACTATTAACCAACCAAACTATTAACCAACTATGAAATAAATTAAAAAATACCTAAGTGAAATTTAATAAATAACAAAATCCCCACAGTTAACGAACATTTTTCACGCGTAAAGGCAATTATATTGGATTACATAAGCGTGTAATTATTACACTCGATCATATGCCGTCCGATGTTTCATTAGCACCATCTCTATAAATCTTCCGCAGTTATTGCGCTTTTATTTCAGCCGCGAAAGAAATACAACGCATTGGAGCGAACACGACCACTGGCACGAAGTTAAAGCTGTTACAATCGTGATTTCTGCTGTAAGACTCGCCGGTATGTTGTCCCTTGCTCGACAGTTTATTGGAGCTGTTAGTAGATAAGGTTCCTCTGTTCCTCGGTTCAAATTTATTGCCCAGTAAATCCATAGCCGACGTCGCGCCGCCACGCCGATGACTTGCACGTCCCCCATTTCCCCCACCCCCCATCGGCGGCGCTTTCAAACATTTCCAGTGCACGCTTTCAGAGGGGACACTAATTAATTTTGCCACATTGCTCGTGCGTTCAATCCGAGTGAGCCGTTTTCTTTAGCCCTTTTTACCTTTCAATCCTCGACTCCATACGTCTCTGCTGACGCTTGCCGCATCTTTTTGTAAAAACTGCATGCCTTGATTCCTGTGGAATGAGTGAATTTATCAATTTATGAATTTATTCTAAACGATTGACTTACCTTTCGTTTATGGTGCTATGAACTTCTCATTATTTATGATAAAATAGAGGCTGGTGTGTACTACGTGAACCAGTATGAGAAAGTTTTATTATCATAACACAACAAGGCGTTAAACATTCATGCCTACATTTTTTTACTGCTAGGCAATTTAATTTAAATACTTTACTACCTGTGAATGTTTTTTTCTCCACTCACGTCCGCATTGTGCTTACTCATATGGCGCTGCTTAGTCGTCTAATATACCCTTCCCTACGCTTTTGTGCTGAAATCCAAGCTGTTCGATTAACCGTGACTTGCACTAAACTACACGAAGTGAATTGTGTCCGCGACCACTCTATAATGATACCTACGAAGCTTCTCCAACTTAAATTAACTACCAGAAGCAATCTACGGGTGTCGCGCTACGTTATAATTTGCTATAGCTCAATTTTACGATACGACCTCTAATTACATGCGTACCGAAATGTTTTACGTTTACTTACAAACATTTCGGCGAGTCAAGTTTCGGAGCCCGTTACTCATTGACCAGTTCGCAATGTGGGACATGTTAAGGCGGCCAACGGCAGTGAAATTCAAAAATAGCCTCAATATAAAATGTTACGATTAATTTTCATCCGTATAAGGTGCACGCAGACACAACATAACTGCAAACTGAGACCGCACTGTTACCAAGTTGTTAACGATACTGGGAAAAAACGATAAGAAAAAGCAAGAGGCATGTTTTATTAATTCTCCGTACACACGGCGCGGCTGCGGAATGAAGCCGACCGCCATTTTTCTGCGGACGAGATTTAAATATGGAATTCCGGTGTGCGAGCGGGAGAGGCGCGTGCCATTGACCTTGCGCCAGGGCCGCGCACGCGCCGCCGCGTTGCACTACACCACTACACACACATTCGAGTAAGTGGCTCACTGCAACAACGTAGTAGCCAATGTTGCCAATTTTGTCGTGACACATTCTTGTAAAACTACAATTATAGTAGCGTTGTAAACAACTTGTTTTTTTATTTAATCATTATTTTTTAAACATTGTTTTTTTTTATTATTTTATACAAAGGCAACACAAATTGATCAGCAAGCAGTTAAAAATCAACCTAAGAATATTATCACAAGTATTCCAAAAAATATTGAGAGATTATGTTAATTTGATTTTATTCAATCAAGTGGACAATAATTATCCCAGTAACCATTAGTCTTGGATATTACGTATTATACTTGAAAGAAACTTTTGTAAATATCACATAATACTATCCAATAAGATACTCTTCATTGATGACACTGCGGTAAGATAAACGTAGTAATTGTTCTCACGTTAAAACGTTCACGAGCTACACATTTCACCGTTGCACTGACGACGTGCGTGCGTGACGTACCGAGCTTCGGAAAGCTCACTAGAGTACGTTTATAAGAATGCCGGTGTCAGGCGCGCTGCTAACTTCCTCAGGGATATTAACGGCCTTTTATATATGATAGACTAGACTTAGATTATCATGATGATTGCATTGCAGCATATACATATTTGCACAGGTTTATATAACTGTATAATAAAAGGAGTACTTTAGCTTCCATTCATAATTTTCCATTAATGAGAATGACATGTTGGAACATCCCAAATAAAAATGTATACGTAACAAATGACAGCAATATGAATTCTATTGAATCTATCTCTGAAATCTATTGAAATGACATGTAATTAATTTTATACAGAAACATGTTTCACAATCACTATTGAAAACATGTAAGCTCGCTGTAATTTTAAAACACGAAATATATGAAAACATCGCGTACAAAACAATGTGAAACAAATAAGCGTGACACCTCATAGTTCATCGACACGCTAAATCGGTCCACAGGCACCCACGACTTCACTAACTTGTCGTTCAGTATTGTTGCAATGACTCATCATTTCACAAAACTAATGCTCGACGCGTTTAAATATAATTACTACCTTCATTACAACATTATGTTATATTTTTCTTTGTGTGAAAACAATGCATACGGCCTATTCTAGCACTGTACAATCGCTGTAACAGTTTAGGATCAGTGAGTCTAGTACGGTAAGAGTTAGTTAAGATTTTCAATGTTTAAAAGTATTCTATAAAAGGTCTATACATATACATATTTATGTATGTATGAATCGGTGACAAACTATAAAATTTTAGGCACCTGCGGTATTGTAAAGCTTGCATTACTTAGTTTATAAACGTACTCGTACCATCGAAGTGCTACGAATGACATCGCAAACACCCGAATGCCAGCACTACGACACCCGCTGGGTACTTAATTAGGGAAATCGCGCTGTTCACACACGAGCGCTGGAAACTCGTCTAAACTACCGTTGCGACGGTAATGAGTAACAGCCATTTATTCACTAAAATCTCATACATGCATTATTTAGATGCTCTGATGTTCGTGTTTTGCGCAGTATTTTGTTTCGCTACCGGATCTGTTCGATTTATTTTATATTCACATGTCCATTTACAAACGAATAAAAATGTACAAAAGTCTTGGTTTAAGTTTATGTAAATACGAAAATTCATATGTATGTCTCGTTCAAATATTAAAACTAAATAATTTCTTATTTATTTAAATGTTATCGACATTGTAAGATTTGAACACATTATATTCTATACAAAATAGAATCAAATCTTAAAGTTTCTTAGAATTCTCGTTATAATAATATTCTAAAACCACAGACAAAACCTTTGAAACTCTTCTATTTCAATTTAAAAAATATAATGAATGTTTGAACTGGATTTCGCGCCGACAATACCTAATATTCCTGCCACCACGTCTAGACAGTACTATAGTTGTGCCGCACCTATAAATTGCGTTGATCGAAGAGGGTGCAAACAGTTCAACTATCTGAACTGAACCGGTGCACGGTTCCCGAGATACAAACGATTCCCGTATTCTATATTATACAATAATGTCACTTTTACTTCTTATTTATATTACATAAATGTTCGTTTTTGTCGTACTTGTAAATAGTAAATTAAAATACAAAGGCTGTTTTTTAATCAATTTTTTTCATTAACGTTATTAATCCTAATTTGTTCAGAAAATTGTAAAAACACCTAAATTTTTCACACGTACTCGTATGTAGTTTGTAGTTTTCGGCAATGATTATAACGTATTCAAAGCTAGAAAATTATTTTTTCCTAGATTGCCGCTGTCTCATTTTTCTTATATAGTTTACTTTCAAATGACATGTATTTAAGTAATAAGAATTGGGAAGTAACTATGTATGAACATATAAACTTAAATGTATGTTAACTATGTACCTAACATTAAATACAGAGGCATACAGTGAGTACCTACTTATCAGTTCAAAAACAAAGTAATAAAAAATGTTTAATATAATTATATCATAACACATTCAAACCCACAGTTATTATCATGGTAATGTTATACTTACGTTCTCTTGTAACTACATTATCTCAAAATCAGTGAGACGAAAATAAACTTCCTTTATCTATGTGCATTTGCAATAGAGATAAGGTGCACTCGACTCGAGTCTCCGATGGTTTTTTCAGCGTTCCGTGATTATTTAAGCCTCACGTCGTTTATTTTCACTAAAACTATTATTAATAAACCGTCCGAATACGGATGTGATCCTGTAATTATAGTTGTGGACAATTTTCGCTATTTATTTGAAGAGTTTAATGAAATAGTGTTAAATAGAATGTTCAAATTAACGTCCTGATCAAAATAAAAAAAAATTTGGTATAAAACAATATGAAACTTAGTAATACGATCTGTATGGTGGCCAGCAATAATGTGGTGTAGACAATAAAGTGTTTCTCTCTATGTAATTACACGATCACGACTCCCTGTTCGCCGTTTCTTTTTCTTCTATACGAAATATTACGTTCAAATTTCCTATTCGCATTCGTATTACGGTTATCATATTACTAAGTCCTTTTGTCATTCTACTAAAACGATACGAGGTTACTCTACACAGCAAGGTTTTTACCTACATATAGATTAGACTAGTACGCTAAGTACACAATGATAGGTTTTACACATATTATGTACTTGCGAGTACGTAGGTTTTGTAGGTACTTCGTAATTGCTACTTTATGCATAGTGCCTTTATTTTTGAATGAATACTTTTTAATCTGTAACAAGCATTAAGGAAAAATTATTATTGACAAATTATGTATCTACTAAACTTGTAGTACGCACTGAAATTTGTTGTTTCTGTTACATTGTTGAGTTATTACTAACATCAATAAACGACTGTTGAATAG
>DWQT01001421.1:0-16856 GCA_018244895.1 Myscelus amystis hages
ATAAAAAGTCTTAAAATTTTCGGATAACGCTTGAATCTTTAGGGACTTTTGTGTGATACGTATTTTTTAAATATTTTCATAAATTTTAAAATCATTAAATTGAGAAAATAATATGTGCGTCATTGCAAAGTTATGTCGATCGGAATAATTGACATGTGTCAACAATACCAAGCTATCGTGGACAGGGTATAATAACTTATGTAAATAGACTTTTTCATGTCACCTCAATATCATTCTTCTTAAATTTTTCATAGAATTTGCAAATTATGCAATAATCCAATGGTCACATTGGTCACTGCATATTCAAAATCAACATAGACACATGATTGGATGAAAATTGTTTATTTATTTATTTTACTCTTTATTGTAACCTGGAAGATTACAAAGGGTGGACTTAATGCCAAATGAATTGGCATTGCCAATTCTCTGCCAGTCAACCTTTGAGGGATGGTGAAAGGTTGTAGTAGGCGTTACAACAAATTATTTTGTTCACTATTGACATGAAATAAAAATGTTATTGAGCAGTAAAGGGTTCATAGTACAAGGGTTCATAGTAAAATAACTCACTTTCATGACATGTTCGCAGCGTCGAGACGTCTCAGTGTGCTGCCGCCGCAACTGGCTGAGGTCGTGGAGCGCCTTCTCGCACTGCTGCTTCAGGTTCTCGTTGGCCTGCTTGTTGATGACGTCGTACTGGCCCAGCTCGTAGGGCGCGCTCATCGCGTGCCCGTGGCTCAGCGCATAGTTGCTCTTGTCGTAGCACTGGTTGCCGGCCAGCACGTCGTACTCGATGGGCATCGACGGTATCTGCGGGATCTGCGGCGGGTTGTGGCGCTCGCTGCTCACGTAGCTGTGCGATATTGACTCTGGAAATGTTTTACATATGTACACACATACATAACCTTCATGCCGGCTCCCTAACGGGGTTGGCAGGAAGCACCGAATGCCAAATATCTCTGTCCTTGGAAATGTTTTATTAATTGTACATTACTTTTAACAATAAAGTTTGCTTGAGTAATCACAATGCCCTCAAAACAATAGACAATTTTATACTCAGGAAAGGCGATATTTACAGTAGTTTTTATAAATAATAGCATGATCATAGCTGATAGAGCTACAATCTACTACACATTACATGCTACTGTCAAAGATTCGTGGGGCGGGGAGAGTAATATAGCATTGAAATATATAAAATAAGTATATTTCCGAAAAATTGATAACTCAGAAAGTAGATACTGACCATTGCTACCGTTGCTCTCCAGCGACGATGTACCTGATGCCATCCTATATCTGAAACAACAATTGAAGTGCTCCATTTATTTAAATTTATAGATAAAACTGTTATGGGGAGAAATAAAATGATACATAGCATGGAATCAGAAGACTCTAGCAAATAAATGCTATTATACATAAACAATACTGTATAGTACAACATATACATTATATTTTTCAAAACTATCAAAATACCTCTATACACCGTTTGAGTTAACAATATTATACATTTTTCTTTATTATATGAAAGCGGACGATGACTTTAAATCTAAAGGAGAAACGTTTTTCAGGTTATTATAGCTGGTTGAAATTGTTAGTATTTCTAGTGCTGCGGGAATTGTAGGAGGTAAATGAATGCAAAAAATTCAGACATTGTTCCGTTCCAAACAGCACCTTCCAAAATAAAATGGGAATTACTATTTATAATGCAAAGGGGCTATTTTACTAAGATAGGCAAAGATATCTTAAAAGTAATAAAGCATTGAGATTGGACAAAATATTGTGATAAAGGGTTTAGATAACACAAGTATTGAAGCAGTAGTGGATTAAAGTTCGAACGAGTCAGAACTCAATATAATAATCAAAACCTTAGTTGTACATACAAAGTGCATATTACAAATAATGTAATGCATTTAAGCATGCATCCATTTATAAAGTTTTTAATGATGCTACAATTTGTGTCATTAATTTAGGTACTGTACTTAAAAGCTTTTGTGGGTTGTGTATGTAACAGTTAGAAATTTTGTTTAGTAGCTGGATATATTATGATGATTCATCACCATCAACCATTCCTATTCTACCGACATAAATGAGGCCACATTTAACTAGCCATCCAGATATTTATTAAGAAAATTGATTTTTATTAATAGTAAGTAATGAAAATAGCATATGTTACATTTCAGTTACATATAAGAGCTCTTTGGAATATGTAATTGCTTGGTAATCATGACATTTATTTATCAATAAATTGTTACAATAAAAATTCTAGATTTGTCTTTAGAAATAACAGATTGGACCATGTTAATGTGGGTTAGGATTTATTATGGAGTGAATTATAATTTTTCTATATTTACATTTCACTATTTATTACGAATAACAATTCCACATTACAATTACCTTCAAAATTATGATGTGTGATCCATTGTCTCTCGAATCATTGACACCTACAATGAGAAATATCTAATTAGAATAAATCTATCGAAAGATGAAGTCAACGATACCAAAACATAGGGTAGCGAGGCTGACACGGTTTTCACGCTCTACTGATGGTTGCAAAACTACGAAACCGCAAGTGTTCTTGCAATGTTGCAACTTTTAACTATTTACACAGGACTGTAACGAATACACATCTAACTTCCATCACAAAAGGATTTCACGCCATCTATTTAACATGACAGTATAACTCTACGGTCCATAAATACTACCGCCAGACCTTAAAAACACCGAAAACTCTACAAAAACTCTCCTTTCGCTGCCAGTATGGGTTTCACAGTAACATAAAATTGTACCAATTTCACAATGTAAACACTTCGATTATTACCAATTAAACTCGATTGCCACTCGGGTGCGACCCAAACTCGCGGAACAACAAATAAATCGGGATACAAAATGTTTACCACGTATTTATCTCGAGAAATTTGCCAACATTTCCCGTTTCTGTACCTTTTTTAGCAACCAAATGAGTGAATGAATGACGGACACAAAAGGGGACGGACATTTTAAATCAATATTGCCATAATGAAAAAAAATTACGTTTTATTGAAGTTCGGATACATGTACTAGTTTAGTAATAAGTATAAGCCCACGGGGCTGTAAATGTTAGCGCATGCGCATAATTTATTAT
This sequence comes from Myscelus amystis hages, assembly GCA_018244895.1. Lineage (NCBI taxonomy): Eukaryota > Metazoa > Arthropoda > Insecta > Lepidoptera > Hesperiidae > Myscelus > Myscelus amystis. The sequence continues at coordinate 3,116 of DWQT01001421.1, forward strand.
AAGATTTTCTTGCCATTACAATGCTGTTTTAGTCATAATAGTCATTTGCAATTGGCAGTTCTAATATTTTGGCCAGTAGTTGAATTATGTATTACTGTAAGATATGTGTTACGCATTGATGTATACTTCTCAGTACAACTTCAAAATTTTTGTTTGTATAAATCATAGATATTATCTGCTTGGTTTTATAAGAAAGGGTCATTAATGTTTTCAATAATTCATTCCTTAGGTAAGTTTTTATATATCTCATGTTATTCGAACTTCTAGTCACGGGATTTTTGTTACATAATGTTGCCACCGGTGAAATATTTTATATAATAAAAGACATTTTATTCGCGACATATTAAACTTATATAAAATGATAACAATATGATAATACAATAAAAGAAAAGTATGTAATACCAATTTTTAATTGAAATAGCCTACCAATGATTTCAAAGTTATTTATTTTAGTCATTAAATATATGTTGAACAGATACCTACAATAATATCTAATGAGCATCTGATTAGAATATTAAACTCGAATTACGTCAGATTAAGCCTTTTTATTTCGCGTTTCATGTTTACAATCATGGAAGTAAAATAACTCATTCAAGTAGTCTGTTATATTCAGCGGCATGGAACTCTCGTTCCATGAATCTCGTTTACAAAGCTTTAAACTATAATTTGTAGTAAAGCGAACAGTAGTTTTGACAAATGAAGTAAGAATAAGAACTCATTATAGCAAATTATTAATTCCAGCACTCCATCTGTATCTTATATTGGGAGCTTTAAAACTGTAATATAAAATTATTTGAGTATAGCACATTTTTTTGTCATTAAATAAAAGCACGACGATTTATATAGATCTATTTGGTGATAGTCTATTAGGTGGCAGGCTATTATTTTTTTGTTGGTTACCTATACGTAGACTATTCTGACATTTCTGACACATTTTGACAGAACAAATACATTTGTACGCTATTGTACGAGTATCCAAACGTTAGAGTACTATTTTCTCGTAATCGCCGTTCGAATAAATGACACGCAATACCAAGGAACCAATAAAAAACGACGCGCAAATACACGAGTTTTTATAAATCAAGTGCATAACATACAAACGTTATCGTGTAATCCGATTCTTGCGGTTTCCAAAACTGGAGTGTTTCGTGACAGTGTTGAAAAACGTGCAAAATTGATTGTTTTGATCGCAAGGAGGCATGACCACGGCGTGACTTCCATGCCCTGCGTTCTACGGAAGGGCGTGCGGATTACGTTTACTATGAATGATTTTATCTCTTTCTAAACTCGAGTATCTGTGAATGACCGAGTGTAACGGCGAGCGTACCGAATTATGGATTGAAAATTGTTTGTTGTTGATGTAGTTTGATATTTTCACGTCAACATCGCGCGGGCCCCGAGTTATCTCTCCCTTGGATCGTAGCGGTGCGGTGAAGAAAATAAGTCATATGGCGCTCGTCGGAGTACGGCGAGCGCATATCGGTTACGGCGTTCGATTTATCGTGCAGCGGTTTACTATTTACGCGCTATTAAAAAGAGATAGTACGTATTTTTAGTTGCGTCGGCGGCAGCGAGGAGCGGACGGTTGACTTTCATCACGGTGCGTAAACAAGTCGAAGGTTACGCGTCGGTCGGCGGCGGGCGGCAGGGCCGGGTTGGGATGGTGAGGGGCTGAGATGGCAGCGATGGCGGGAAGCGGCGCGGTAGTGCGGCAGGGCCACCTGCGGAAGTTGAAGACGATGAGGAAGAAGTACTTCGTGCTGAGAGCGGAGTCCGGGGAAACGTCGGCACGCTTGGAGTATTACGAGTCGGAGAAGAAGTTTCGCTCCGGAGCGGCTCCGAGGCGCGTGTTGCCGTTGAAGTGTTGCTACAACATCCAGCGGCGCCTGGATCTGAAGCAGAAGCACGTGATCGCGCTGTTCACGCGCGAGGAGCAGCTGTGCGTCGTGGCCGAAAACGAACAGGACCTGCACGCTTGGCTGGCCGCCATCCTGAAGCAGCACCACTCCGACGATGCCAGCCAAGAATTGCTGCATCCAATCCGTAAGTTACCTCTTACATTTACTTACACACTGAACATCACTTTAATTCTTCCAAACTCACGTACATCGATAAAATACAGAACACATTACGTAAAATTGTATTAATTAGAATGTTTCGTTCTAATTGGAATTAATAACCTATTTTTCATGTACAATGCTATTTAATAATGCCATAATTTGTTTGACATGAAATAATAATGGAAAATTTTCCATTTCAAATGACTTTTCAATCTTATCAATTTGATTTTTTTTTAATTTTTCAGTCTTGCCCCAGATTATTGTCTATAATTGGCTCAATAACACATTAAAGCATATTATTTTATGTATTTAATCTTTATGAATACTTTCAATGCTTCCTATACATTACCCACCTAAGCATGGTTATGTTTCCAGTATTTTGAATTATCCTATGTTTAATAACATAGTATTGGTTGATATACGAATTAATCTCGAGCATATTATTCAATAGTTCAAACTAAAGTTATAATTGTGTTATTCATTATAAAGTATACATTATTATAGATGTAATGAATAACATACAATATATTTATCATAGGTCAGCTATGTGCAGACTTTGAATGACTTGGAGAAAAATTCACCTATAAAAAAGTCCCAGTACTTTGGTGTATATTTATATAGCAAATATATACTTTTATTGTCAATGCTTTCAATGGGTGGCCCATGAATACACAACACACACACACACACACACACACACACACTCACACTTAAAAGATGCTTATTTGTTTGAATATGTTCTGAGCGAAGATGATAGCAATATTTTAAAACAAAGTTATTATGTTGTTAAAACTGTGTCATTGAACTAAATAGTTCCCACCAAAGTACTTGACTATAAAAATTGCCTACACTGATCTGTTTTGATCTTGTGAACTTAACTTAGCTATGCAACATTAGGTTTGTATGTTACCCACTCAGTCTGGGTCAAGTCAGTCGAGGAAGAGGCATTACCCAAACCAAAGTTACGAGGCATCAAAAATACAATGAAACGTTTCAAGAAAAGGTAGGTAGTTCCCATGCGCTTCGCTTGGCTCGTCTTGGTGTGCCACTACTGTGGCCCCAGATATATAATTTATATTTATTATATTTTTATTTGCATATATAACCTAAATTGTGGTGAAAGTTTACACCAATTACGGTGTTCACAATGTCTGTAAGTGAAATAGGTCAGTTGCCGTTGAGACATATTTGATGATAATCTATATTCTTATGCGGTTTTCAGCCCACATTTAAAATCCAGGTGTTTTAATATATACAAATTATTCTATCAGGAAACAGTATATCTTCATCTAAATACTAAACAATTATACTGACATTTATTGATTTTTGTATAAATGCTAGAAATAGGATTGGAAAATAATGATTACTCAAATAGAATTTATTTTTAATTAAATTTCAGCCTTCTTGAATAATATAAGATTAATTTCAACACTAGCAGAAGTATACTCTTAGAAGTCTTAAAGCATGTATTGATCAATAAGTTTATGCTACTTTCACTTTAAAATTAATCATTCAGCGTACAACAATTGCCAGGGATATATAAACTTATTGCATCACATTTGCTCATAGTTTGCATGCTCCATATGAATCAATGACAATTGTTGTGGATCAGATCTTATGAGAAGTGTTTAGTACTAACTATGTTTTCAACGAAATTAACCCAAATGTGTTTATTGTTGACTTTTCATTCGGTACCAGGTTTAGTTCTATGCAATTTATTGATACTTTACAATGTGATTTTCCTAAATAAGTTACGGTTATTACTACTAGAGATCGTTACGAACATATTTAAGTCAAACAAATTAAAAAGTGTCTCTAACAAAATCTAAGTAGATATATCCAATTTGCGGTTTTAGAAAAACATGCATGATTTTAAATGGCCACCTATACTGCAATGCACCAAAGTTTCTAGGTAAGTGAAAGCCTAATGGCATTTACCATCACACCATAGAAATTCTACAGTTGATATAGGGTCTTTAAGTCGACTTGTATAGTATTGCACAATATTTATTTAACGACTTCAATTGTAGGTTGAAGGTCATGCACTGTGTTTATTTGTACTTCTTTAGGTTCTTTTAATACTATTGATAAGGCATAGAATCATACAAGCCGGGTTATAAATAGACATTACACGCATACATAAATTAAGTTATTAAAGATAGATCGCTTTATGAAAACAGGCTAACTAAAAAAAATTATATCCATAACAATAATAGGGAAAAATCTAACGATTGGTACCATTGTGTGTCTCATATTGTTTGAATGTAATATAGAAACCCATAATTGTGGGTCCTCATGAAAATAAAAGGTCGATTACCCTCGATGGAGAGATTTCAAGGCGATAATGCCGTTGACCCCAGATCGCTTTTGATATCGAGTAAATAAAGTTCCATAATCAATCATAATAAGGTGGTGTTCGGCCCGGCGCGGTGCGTGCTGCGAGGGGCACTGTTCATCTCGCTCCGACCGTTCTGCCCAAAGGTCGATTCCGTTTTTACGTAACACTTTCCACTCGCCTATGACGGGTTTACCATTGGCTTTGATGCGCCTCGTCAGCCTTTCTTGCTGATTCATCTCTCGCAGATTTGTGTTGACTTCAATCTCAATATCACCATGTAAAACTGAGGAAATGTTAGAAGATACTATATACGAGTACATTCTAGTCTTTTTGCAGCCTATCTATTGAAGCACGTTTTTGACTGTGCAACATCACGCCACGATCTTTTTGCGTAAAGTAACGGACGAAAGTTGAGGGAAATTATTTGTTTGTTTGTTTAATCTTATCTTTGGATATGAAGGATGAATGAATTGTCGTAAGCCTGTAGATTAATAGATTTAAACAAATGTTACATATCCTATTACAAGCGGTTTTCATGTGTCCTTACTTCACGTAAAGCTAAGATTGTTTTTAATATCATTAAAAAGTTAAAAACTCGTCATAGCCCAGTGCTAATACGTACACTGTAAATTGTGAAGCTTAGTAGAAAAAAAAAATGTTTTCAGACGGTCATTCATAATTACAGTTTTAATTGCATTCGTATGTATGTTTTCGGTTCGCGAGCTTTGAACCGTGAAACGAACTCGGGAACGTGCTGGCGGCGTGAATCGTATGCAGGGTAATGGTAGCCACCCACGGTCCCACGGTCCGTGTGTGTACGACGGCGGACGGCCACGGACGGCCACGGACGGACGACCACGGACGGCCACGGACCGTACCGAAGCTCTTCGAACGGTGTATGCCGGCTTGTGTTGGTTTTGAGATTCGAAGTTATTTCATCATTCAGATTCCCTTGCGCTAACATAGACTATTCTTCCCATAATGCGACAATGCGCGTTCGTCCGCACCCGTCCGTAATATCGCGCGCCGCAGGAAGCCGTTCTCAGCCGTACTAATGCTCAGTGGTAGCTTAAGTTAACGTTAATTAATTTTAAATAAATGTTTATTGGACCAATTGATAGTCTGTTAAGATGTAATAATTAATGTAAATTTATCTAATATACACTTTAATGGCTACCCGTTTCACAAGGAAAGCTTTTGACGTGGCGAGTGTTGATTGAGGACATTGACGGGGCGGTCGCTCTTACGACGTAATTATTATTAATTGCAAATGATATTGAATTAAATTTCCTCTTCGTGCGTTGTGGTGTTAAGTCTGAAGTCACTGTGTGTGTGTTCGAAAGGATGGAAAAACTTATCGTTGTTAGCTTACATTGTTCTGTTTACGATAATTTTGAAAAATCCTGGCAACATAATTGAGATTCGCTACTGTCTGCGTAGGAATAGACTATTTCTTTAAATCCTTTATGCATTGCTAGGAATTGATTAACATGTTTCGATCTAGTTTAGATCCCTGACGACGATTAACGCGGAACTGCACTCATGTGCGACATGTTGTTTCTAGAAACTTCTAGAATGTGTTCAATTAACAGTGAATTTTCTCACTGATACCCATAGTAGGCGCATATACACATTAGTATCAGTATCATCTGGGGAGAGTAAACCACCCAAGCCATAAATGTGAAATTTCAACATTGCATTTTTTATACTTGCAATTTCAACACGAAAAGGGCTTGATAGTTTTTTGGAAAAGCGCTGAGAGCGAACGCTATGAAAACTAACATTGAACGTTTTGCTTAGAAATAAAAAAAATTTTTTTCAACGTTTTCAGAGCGTCAAGTGGGGTAAATAAGGGATGAAAGTTTATTTTTTAATCCACCAAATTTGAAATGAGCTTTATGAAAATATTGAGTAGGTACCTAATTAACTTTCGGTTCGAAATTAAATTTAGGGATTGCGAATTTGGTGATTAAAAATGTACGACATGTTTTCTATAACCTTAACAGCTAGTAAAATGTAATGTAAGGTTACCTGTAAATTTGAAAAATTTTATAAATGCTAGCTTGCGATTCAAACCTCGCTATGAAAAACAGTAGCCACAGCGGCGGAGCTATTGTCCCATGGTGTATCAGAAGGCTGTCTCTTATGAATGAGATTTGGAGCGTGACTCATCTGGCCACTACTGCCTACTACCCGTCGGACGCGTTTTGCAAGTCTCTCGAAGTGTTACTAACATTTTGTTGTTTTACTGCAAATTATATATATATATATATATATATGTATATATATGTATATATATGTATATATATGTGTATATATATATATATATATATAAACTAGCTGTCCCCGTAAACGTTGCTTTGCCATATAAACGATTTCTAGACGTCCATTTCATATTTGACACTGCAATGGTAGCGCAGTCTGTCGGATCCAATGTGAAACATTCTGAAATCAACAGCTACTTACAAATTAAAAATTAATTAAAAAAACAATTTCCAGTGGACCACATTGTGAAACTCAACCATTTTCAAGTCCCCCTGACCGCTCACAAAAATTTTCATCAAAATCGGTCCAGTCTTATAGGAGGAGTTCAGTGGCACACAAGAAGATATATTATATACATACTAGCTTTTGCCCGCGGCTTCGCGCGCGTGAAAGTATTTTTTACAATATCATATATAAAATCTCAAAAATAACAGTATTTCTCTACTATAGAATGAGTATTATTATACATACAAACCTTCCTATTGAATCACTTTATCCATTAAAAAAAAACCGCATCAAAATCCGCATGAAAGATCTACGCATACATAGGGACAGGAAGAAAAAGGCACTTTGTTTTATACTATGCAAAGATAAAGAAAAGATAAAGATAATATAACAATTTTGATTCGCGTCCCTCAAAACGCGGCGAAGATCTCGCTCGCGACGCGTTCGTCATTCGCAGCGCGCGCGCGCTGCGCGATAATTGAATTTCTTTCTGACCCCGGCTGAATTCTTGTCGTTCTTGCGCTCGGTATTTTGCTACGCGATTAAATTAGTGATGACGAGCAATTTAATCAATCGGCTCGCGTAATACGTAGCCGTCCGACTGTCGACGACCGAGCGTGACCGATGGCTGAGTGGCATCGATTTCGATCTTCACCCCGCCGGTGTCGGGTTCGAACCGCGGCGCGCAATTGCAACTATTGAAAGTGTTATCCGTTTTAGATATTTAATATCGGTCGTTGTACCGTTGACGAAAAACATCGTGAGAAAACGTCCATAGACCTCTCCGGAATGTTCTTTGAAGTGCGCGAAGTCTGCGGTTCGTGATTAAACGGGTTTTAAAAATACAAACAATACCACATTTATAAGTAATAGTAATTATATTGTATAATTATAATTAGTGCCACCGTTTCCTTCTCAACCGAAATGAAACTAACCGCAGCGATGGATGTTGTGGTTAAACGTAATTCCTAGTAATTCAGTTATCTGTACCGACATTTTCCTGTTCAGATGCTACCAGACTTTTCTATTTGTTATTTTCGGTTGTTTTATTTTGAAATGAGGTTTTTTCCTGCTGACTTTTATTTGCCGCCTCACCATAGAGCGAGCAGCGGTTAAAATCGATTAACGGTAATATATCGCCACGGCTGTTTGCAGCGGGCTAGGCCAGCCGTGTTTTTTTTAAATCAATAACGTAAATCTAAATTTTCACATATGTAATATCGAAACCGATGAATTTTTATACAATCATTGTTAGCTACCCTTAATTTAATCCCTTAATCGTGGAATTTCCACGCTTTCATCTTTGGTGCTCACTTACGCTTTATAAGGAGTCTATTTACAAATTTTCACGATTCTAACTTGAGCGATTGCGGTCAGTTAGTCGGTTATTTACTGTCCGTTTTTGACACGTGGACCGGAATCGAATCTACACTCGTCGGACCGAAACACAAAATAATAATAACAACCGCTGCTCAGCGTTATGATTCTAGTACAGTAATACTTGAAAATCACGATATAACAGAGACGTTTGTATGCGCAAATATGAGTACGTTTAAAGATTTTATGGAATTATCAGTTCAATCCATATTTTGCCCTTTACGGCGTTGAAATTTAACAAATACAGTAACAATTGTCTAATGATAATTAGATTAAAATGCACGCAAAACAATCAGCTTAGCATCCAGTATGGCTATGCAATATGCAATAAAAATGTTCGTTTACTAAATTCGCGGCTATGGAAGCTCTGGTGCAACGGAGGCCGAGAGGGGAAAATACTCTTTTGAAGGATAAAATAAAATTGACGCATTTTTAGTCGATCTATTACCTATTTCATTTTATTTCATTAGGATCTCCTACAAAGAATACACTTGAATGTAAATGCAAATATGATTCGTTACATAGACAACTGAATCATGCATTCCTAAGTAATAATATAAAAGGTAAAAGAAAAAAAGACAAAGATATAATCGTTTAAAGTCAATCGTACGTCGTTTGTTTACGCGTTAAATCGCAACAACGTCGATACGAGATTGCAACGTGCAGTGTGCGAGCACTAATTGATATCCTCGCTGCTCTGTGGGTCAGCGGTGTTGTTTATAAATTGTTGTTGTAATTGTCGATGCGTTCCGTTGAAGCGTTTATTGGCGGCGCATATTGTTTTATGCGTTCGACGTTGTACGTTCGCGTTCGTGACGTCATCACACGTGCGATGGGAACATGTGAACGTTTCACGATCGAGTGGTTAGAGATCCTGACTGCCGATTAGAGGTCGTGTGTTCGATTTCCACCCGGTGTAAGCATTTGTATGCTATCTATGTAGCATGCATATGTGAATGTTTTTGCACCGTTCGTTTACCGTATCCCCAGGTATTCAACTGCCTAATTAGAAATTGGGAAAGCCGTGTATGGTATTGTCGTTAGTTATTATTATACACGCACTGGTTAAGCATGGTGGCAGCTGCTGCCTCGTAACGCTGCTGCAGTCCGACGAGGACGCCGACAGCTAGCCCCGAGCGCTCCGGGACAGCGGAGACGTTATAGGCTTAGCACATCGCCTGTAATGGCGGGATGCGAGTCACCGTGGGGTAGTTGCCCCACGAGTCAGGCACGGGTAAAGAGGAAGTCCTCGATGCCCGAACTCCTCATGGCGCGTGTAGCATCGCGGCATGGGAAGAAAGAGATTGGATTGGAACCGTCAGACGTTTCAACTGGCTTTAATTAGAGTTTCGGACTAGATGTTACGATTACCATTGATAAAACAGGTCTGATAAATAAAATACATAGGTATATAATTCTTAGTTATTCTTAAGCTATTGAGTTGTTTTCAAGTAATCGCAGTTAAAATAATTTAACAATAGCAACAGATTTATTCGCGTGCAGATACGGTTCTATAAGGCGTCGTCTACCCTGTATCTCTTTTATTACTCTCGTTCGTATAATGACTCGGCCACACTGTAACACCCTTGTTCTATTCAATGCGTACTGTGGGACGCGTGAGAGAACATTGCTCTGAACGAAACGATCATTTGTGTGGGATGATATTAATATTGATGGCTATTTGGACACATTTGAAAAGCGGAAAACGTAAGTAGGTATTTGCAATTGTTGTCCTATTATGCCATTGATTCTGAGAATAAAATCTATACGATAGTGGCAACTATAATTCAATTGCGGTATCCAGGAATTTTAATTTATTATGAATTCAATTACTTCTCATGTAAAATAGGAAAATGTTGAGGATAATGTTTTTAAACAATATCGTGTTTTTCCCCGTTCGATTGTTTGCAGAACATTTGTCCTCGAATCCTGCATTAAAAAAATACCCCACAGTCGTCTCTGTTTAGATAATAGTCTATCTTTAATGTTTGCATATCTTTAGTGTCGTCGCATTCAGAAAGCCCGGGGAATTCCCGACCACTCGCCCGGTATTTCCCCCTGAAAGCCTTCAGCGGTTCGTCAGTTTGTTTGTATGCGTCTCGATAGCGTCATCACTTCACCTCGTTTGCATTTCATGGAATATTCGACTATGGTGAATCCAATTGTATTTCTTGTTTCTTCAAGCCAGTCGTGACCAGCTCATTTCCTATATAAATTTCGTTTTTCTATTGTTATTTAGGAGTTTAAGCACTCTCTAAGCAAGCGTGCTTCATCTTAGACTGCACCTCATTTACCATTAGGTGAGCTCGCAGTCAAACACAAGCCAATACGATAAAAAAGTATCTATTTGAAGCAGAGTTAAGCGTACAGTCACATTCGTCAGCTCAGCCATTGAAATTAGGACACATCATACAGAACACATCATACCCTTGACAGGATGAGCTATCGCAATCTGATTGTTTAATGCATTTGACCACGACGCCCAGGCGAGATCTTTTAAATTGTAAATTCTCACTTGCGTGCCTATACTTTAGAAGGCACGTTAGATTCCGTTGATATGGAAGGACTTTGGAGTGGTTTGCAAACTCTGACAAGTACACCGGGCTTAGTGGAGAGACTTAGGGTGAAGATTCTTTCAGACTTCACTCCATCTCTCAGTTTTCTAATGATTGCGGCTAATGACAATGAATTGACATGACAATTGAGAATCAGAATAGAGTCCAGTAACTGTAAAAGTAAATGATACTTCACACTGATTATTACTGACATCAGCCAGATCAACACGTCGAGTTAATGATTTTTTTCTATTTCAGAACATGTATGGCAAGTCAACGTACAGAAGAAAGGTTTGGGTGCCTCGAAGAACATCCAGGGGCTGTACAACCTGTGTCTCACCGACAAAACCCTCACCCTGGTCAAGATCAAGAGCCACAACAACATCATCAGCGACCTCGGTATACCGGAGCGAGTGGAATACTCCCTGAAGAACATACGGAGGTGGGGTCGCGCTTGTGGTTTTTTTGTCGCGTTGAACATTACTCGGAGTCTCAGATCAGCTAAGGCTCCCCGTCTTATGGCGGAGTGATCGGGTCATGATCGTATCGACGCTTTAATATCGCGGAATAATTGTGACAACATAATATGGACAATTACGATTAATATGGACAAAAAATTTAATAAATAGAGGATATTTTAAAAAAAAATTGGAGCTAATTAGCGTTTCTTTAAGCATACGATAGGGGACACTTTTAGGTCGGACACAGGTAGGTAGGTCTGTTTTAGACGATACGGTCAATGCGACAGGGGACCGCCAGTCTAACGTTATGAAACTGCCTCTAATAAAACTCGTGACGAGATTCATAGACGGTTATATTTGACGACACGAGCGGTAACAGCGCGCGAGCCGTGACAAGTGGACCGCTCGTGAAAATTCACCGCTAACCGCTCATACATGCGCATTTAATAGCAATAATAACAATAACATTTCATTTGCGGTAAAAAATAAATAATAAACGATTTTTTTTGTCTCAAATGCTTCCTTGATGATCTCTGCAATGCGCGCAATTTTTCATACACATCATGACACTTGCGTTACAAGTCAAGGCCTTTTCCTGTCAGCGTCACTTGCGTCAACGGCAAACGATATCAGAAGTTGTCTCCAGTTCATTTGTGGGAGGAAAAAAAAATAGTTAAAACCCAACCTCAAAATAGGAAACGTATCTGTTTGTATTCAATATTCGAAACAAACACACAATAAAAATGACGCGATAACATCGTCAAGTCGCCGCCGTCCGCCGGCGGGTACCTACCTACCTAGCTAGCCAGATACTCGCGTGTTATTTATTATTGGCCAACTGAATCACCGCTTACCGGTACATTTATGACTCAGTTGTTTTTAACCGGGCCGTTTTTATTCGTACTGTTCGATGATAAATACGTTGTGTTATCTCAGCGTAACGGCGCCGAGCCCCGCGCGACTCGCTCGCCGCCCGCCGCCCGCCGCCCGCGCTGGTGGGCGAAACGGGGTTTTTTTTTAATTTTCTTTTTCCGGCTATTCTAATCCTACAGTAGATCTGTTATCGGTGATTATTGTGACGCTATTCACTCGCCCTGTTAGTTGTCTATTATTTATGTGCTGATATTATTGGAACGGATTAAAAAAAAAATTTACTGTTACTGTTTTGGCTCGTTCAGTAAATAGAATTTACAATTTACGTATGAACAAATATATGTATGCTATACATATGTAATATCTGTTTATATGTAGGTAAATATTTAATCCTTAAGTCATGTATTACATTACAGTATGAGTAAGACTTTAAGGGAAGTCCGTTGTCTCTGTCTACCCCTAGAGAAATTAGCGTGATAGCGTATAACAACTGAAGGTTTTTATGGATTAGCGTTATCTAAGATCTTAACTTACTCACGCAAGTTAATTATGTGCTAATTACATTTACTTGTCGGACGATTAAGTCGATACACTACTAAATTTAGCCTGTCAGGTGTTAGAAAACCATAACAATAGAAAAAAAAACAATGAACAAAACACGCCATTCTGTTTTTATTTTTGTATGACACTGAATCTGAAATATGAATATCAATTTCTTTTAATATACTTTAACACATCCGTCTGATCCCAAACTTAAAGACTCCCAGATTCGTAAAAAGGTTACTTATATAATTTTCTATGCTATAAATCATTAAATATAGACGATATACATTAATAACTGTCCTAACACAATAGGCACATTATCACACAAATATTTGTGCCGGAAGGAAATCTAAGCCCGACCCCCTGGTTCAGTCACCTGGGTTGTTATATAAGTTTTAAATATCTTAGGTACTCAATAATAATGCGATTATTAATTGTTGCAGGTGCGGTGATTCAGAATGTTTCTTCTACATGGAGGTCGGCAGACAGACGGTGACCGGTGCTGGGGAGCTGTGGATGCACTCAGACGACTCCAACATCGCCCAGAGCATGCACTCCACCATATACCAGTAAGTTAATACCCAGCATGATGTCCGGCTGGTCGGAGAACATCCAGATGTTCACTCAGAACTCGGATGCGGTTCAACGCTAGCCCATTAGCACTATGTAAATAATTAATAGTATCAAAACTGGAAAACACACTCTTCGAAATACGAATACCAAACTTATTAAACTTAACAAAAAATTACATAAATCAAGACCAGTGTAAATAAGAAATAAATGTTGCAAATAAATAATTGCAATAATGGAAAAAAGCGTGTTGGGGGACATGATGTCAATAGATCACTTAATCACCCGAGGGATATGTCAACGCCAAATATCTCACTAGGAATGGCATATTATGTTGAAAATCAGCGGATTGATATTTTATATGACATATTTTTATTTTATTTTATGGAAGTAGCAGACGAGCATGCAGTCTACCTGATGGTAAGTGGCTACTGCCGCCCATTGACATTTGTAATCAATCCCAGATAAGATTAG
>DWQT01001422.1:0-16853 GCA_018244895.1 Myscelus amystis hages
CTATTCACCTTTTCATAGGGCCCTCTCGTCCCAAATAAGGCAGTGCCTATATTATGACCGAACAGCTGACAAACTATAGACAATACTATAGACAATATATTATTTTACTTACACCCGAGCAGAACAAACAAATGTGCTTATCACACAAATGTTTTTCCTAGGTGGAGAACGAACTCACAGCTCCGCTCAGGGCCTCTAACCACTCAACCAAGAGACAAGTCATCAAACCCAAACACATACTGGATATAAGCAGCTATACGTCACTTTAAGCATACCTACGAAGCAAGTATTAGCGAAACGTTTAGAAATTCAGCAGTTAATTTATGTTCGTTACTGTTTTCAGTTGTAGCGATGTCGATGGATCCGACAGACGCTGTAATTCCCCGTCAGCTTTGACGGTTATTTCATTAAACTTTTCCCTTTTACAACTAGTGAAAATTAGGGTACCTAAGCGTAACATAAATTCAATATTGGAGCTTCATCGAGAAATGTTTACGTCAAGCGCTATTTGCTCCTCCAATTAATATCAGAAGAAAGATGAATTAATAAGAACTTTGAAAGAACACGACAAATTTTATTAGTAGGGTTTTTTTCACCGGTCTACCACAGATAAATAATAGCTATAAACATATTACGTTAATTAAGTGCTTGTTAATTTTACAATAAATAAAACAATTTGAATTTGCATTCTATTTTTAATCCTACCGCGTCCATTAATGCTTAAATAACGTTGAATTACTATTCGAACTAAGTAGAATTCGACCAATAATTAACTATTCATAGAATATCCCTTGAAAAGCGTAACAGGACAGGCGTGTGATTCATTGCACAATACGTCGTTAGTACCTACTGCTTAAGTATAAATTATACATTATTATGTCTACTGTATTTCAATGTTTTCATTAAGATATTATACATTCTCGAAAGGTATATAGTTCAATAACGTCGCAAAACTTCACTTGAAAACGGAATAATTTTGGGTATTTTTTCTTCATCTCTTCCTTTTTCCTCATGATTGTTCACCAAAGCGGTCGTTGCCTGTAATTGAAAACCCATTGAAATAAATTTATTTCTAAAATTATAAAAAAAATGGCACTTATAAATCATAGAAGACGATTTAACATTTCTGACACCCCTTGCAAAATTACACATGGCGACACGGTAATAATATTGTAAGTAGACTTATTTATATTCCACAGCTGAAGCCAATAAAAAGTGGGTCAAATAATGTTTTTGATCTCATAAATCGCTGGACGTGGTAAGAGATTTATGACCCGGAAACCACGGTGCATCTGCTTATCGCCCTACAAATTGTTTAAGTCTGCTGTATTTGACGCTGGCTGACATAAATAATTATGTCTGTTAAATAATCAATTATCACCACTATAAACACGATTGAATGAATATAAACGCTAATATTTTATTTATTTATTTATACTGATTAGCAACTAACTTTAGACTGAAATTTCGAGACTGCAACCGCTGCAACTTCACCCTGTAACTTTCAAAATTTCACTCTCATCAATTTTTCATAACGCGCCTAAAGAAGTATAACTTCAAAAAGCAAAGGCTACAACACTTCAAAGACAAAGAGAAAAGTAGTCTATGGCTAAATCATTGTATAACTTGATCTAAACGTTCTAATTTCAAAACAAAACGTCGCCGGTCAGTGTATTATTTCTACGAAGAAAATGACCTCCTTAAGACCTTGGGATCCATTTTGATTATCTCAGCTGAGAAGTAGAGCTAGTAAATATGTCTCCGAGTCTGCGGAAAGACGCACAGAGCTCTTTGTACGGTGTATATAGGTAGGGTGAGCAAATTAATTGTTTGGTTATAAATAAAAACCTTCATTATCAGTATGTTATAAGGTGTGACGGTTTATAGTTGGAAAACCTCAGTCTGAGGATTCAAATACAACGCCTTAAACTCTGATTTGTCATTAATTATCATATAACGAATGTTCATTAATTATTTACATAATTAAATGATGTAACTATGACACGTTCGAACCAAAAGGTTTCAAATTACTGTACTGAATACTGTAGTGATTCAAAAATAATTGTATTGTTTCTAATGAATCCCATGTCCTCTATTAAATAACAGACATTTGCGACTCTTCGATGTGCTACGAATGAAATGGCTTTTTTGTTATGTCTTATTTCTGTAATAAATAAAATAATATCGTCACCGATCGTAAAGTAAATGGGTACAGTCACAAACATAAAAGTATTGTTGGTTTATTCTGTTGCCGATGGTACCAAGCATAAGGTCCGAGAGGCTCATATTCTTCGGAAGGAAATTGAAAAATATTTCAATACATTTTCCTAGCTGTTGCTAAATGAAAACGGAAAAAAGTTAATCTAGCGTGAAAATTCTAAATCAGAAATTGAATTCCTTGTTCCTTGTGTCACTTATTTGCTTCATATTTAATTTCGGTAAACTGGTACAATATAAGTGTTTATATCATTGATATATTCGTAATGTAAATACATAATGGTACATATTCCAATAAAAATAAGCATGCAAATAGACGCTACGCTTAAAACATACCAAATGAAATAAGATTGGTCACGTACACACCTTAAAGAAAACCTGTTTGAATACGCTGAAAAAATACTTTGAACAACAGCAACCTTTATTGACTAATTTAATAATAAAATTTGTAGATTGAAAATACTTAAAAATGACCATGGTCTGCATCTGTACATTATAGTCATAGACTATAACTTGTAGTATATTATTGACAAAATGATGTTTACTAATTAGTTTGTAAAACCGTTAATGATTGACTGAAAACTAACATAAATGTGAGTGCTTGCTACTAACAAAACATGGCGGAATGATTTAAATTGCACATTACTCTATTGGTTAATTTGATAATGCATAATCAGCACTTTGCAATGTCAACTAATTTGCCAAATTGGTTAGCAGAACATAAACGGAGTCTGTAAATGTAGAAAGTTTAAGTATTGCAGATTTGGTATCTGATAGGCTAGGTATTTGAAACATTTCCACTGATTTCCGCGTTTTACATTAATACTCATACCAGAGAAAGGGAAATATTTAAAGGAAAAATTAAGGCCAGATATAAATATTTAATTCAAAATGACTTCAATACTTAATGATACAGCATATTGCATTTGCCAGATTATCATAAAGGATATTAAAAATGTGTAATGTCACATCACATGGCATACCCGATCATGTGTAATGAAATTTGTGTCAATGTCAAGAAACTATCAGAGTGAATGTTGATTATTCATCAGAAGCAAAAATAATTTATTAAAGTAGAATCGCGATATAAAAAAATATTCTATTGCCTATTATTTAATTTGCACGTAACTATTACATTTAAAGTAATAAAAACAAGTATGTCCATCGTAAAACATTGCCTACGACGGGTTAGTATTTCGACTTGATTTTGAAGCAAATCTTATTGGTATTTCTATAAAACATTGGGTATAATATGTGTTATTCGTCAGGTACTCACCCCAGGAGTATCATTTGTAACGAAATCGTCCTTTTCAACAAGTAAGTGTTACATAACGTTTTTTAGCCGGTCGGCATAATGTCCTCGAAATAAGATTTTTAAAAAGAGTGAAGTTAAAAATTTAACAGATATAAATAGTAAATAGTTCTACAAAAGCATAAGTTAAGCAAAAATAATGCTGATTAAATTTGTGTGTTCAGTTTTTAAACTATTTCGTGATTGTCATTTACAATAATTGTTCCATCTCTCTGCATCTCTGCTGTTCCTCTGCAAATGAGCAAGAAAGGTAAAAAGAGTGTCTCATGTTTAAAACCATAAGGTGTAATAATAATACATGAGATTTATTAATAATTTCAGGCAATGCTGTATATTCTCCTAAGATCCAACAACCAGCCCCCAACTTTGAAGCCATGGCAGTGGTAAACCAAGAGTTTAAGGAAATTAAACTCTCACACTTCGCTGGCAAATATGTTGTATTGATTTTCTACCCCTTGGATTTGTAAGTATTTGCTGTATCTACTATTTTAAAATGTTTTCTACATAATCAAGATTAGGACTTGCAAAACAAAAATTATTGAGTTGGAAAATTAATTTTTCCTATATGCCATTCAGTTCAACTGAACCTATTTTAAAACTAAAAATGTGCATTCTTATTTTTATTGAAACTTTGCAGGGGGGTATGAAAAATTTTTTTTTGGCTCTGGGAGACTCGGCAAAATAAATGTTGGGAAACCTTGATCTACATGATAGATGTAAACAGGCAAAAGGCCCTCTTGGTTTTGAGTGGCAACTGTCTCCTGCAATTTCTCGAGAAATTCTCAATAATTTCCCTCACATGAACAGACTAGCAGACCTGATAGATTTTATAGTACATCTCAAGAATCACATATAGTGTATTGTAAATATCTTTGAAGGAGGTGCATCTACCAAATTTTTTATATACATTTTAAAGACCTGGTGCCATGGTCTAATAATGATACAGTTAAAAATTATGCATGATCTATTCTGTTCAAACCAGACAAGGAATTCTTAATGATTTTCATCTATAAAATTGACTTCCAGCACCTTTGTCTGCCCAACTGAACTGATTGCATACAGCGAAAGAGTCAAGGATTTCGGTAACATTGGCTGCCAACTAATCGGAGTTTCCACTGACTCTGAATACAGTCATCTCGCATGGATCAATACACCTAGAAAGGTAACATCTTGGAATGGAATTATGTCCTGAATCTCAGCATATTTTATATAGAGTCTGATATGAGTCTTATATGAAATATATTTGCATTGCAATAAATAAATAAAACATTGTTAAAATAAAGATTGTTTTCCGTCTCGTTTAAGATGCTGTTGAAACACCCTACGTATTGTTTTCAATAATTAACTGTATTTTGAATAATTTAAATTATTTACAGTCTGGCGGCTTAGGAAATCTGGACTTTCCTTTATTGGCGGACTATAAAAAGCAGGTAGCACAAGATTATGGAGTGTTATTAGATGAGGGCTTTGCTCTCCGCGGTGAGTATTAGAGTAAACGTAGAGTTAACTTTTAGTGAATTATCAATTAACTATATCGAACACGACAAAAATATTTATGTCATATTTATTTTATATTTTCTTTGTCTCTCATATATTTTTATTATATTATAAATTGTATTGTAGAGTTGTGACTACGTGACACATATTTATATTTTTTTAATTTATTCATTAGTGTGTCGTCGACATCTTTCGGAAACCTTCGGGTGATGACAACGCGCATCGCCATTCTTCTGTTTCTTGTTCTTCTTTTATTTTTTCTCCAGTCCTCGCTCTCTATTATATGTATATTCACATTTTCATAATTTAATATTTTGTTACTGAATATACATTGGTGAGTGTGTAAAGACTTTATATCCCACACATCTGCACAGTATGTAAAATATCTTTTAATCTAATCACAAATGCATTTTCTTTTATTACAGGTCTATTTATCATCGATGGAAAAGGAGTACTGAGGCACATGTCAATCAATGACCTGCCGGTGGGGAGGTCGGTCGAGGAGACTCTCCGGCTGGTGAAGGCGTTCCAGTTTGCTGATAAACATGGCGAAGGTGAGATTTTGTTTCACCTTTCACTGCCCCTCGGTCCAACAGTTAATCAACCAGATTATTGCTTTTACAGTTGTGGATTCAATTTCGACCTACAGAATGTATTTGTATCACGATTGTGAATATTTCTTTGGTGTGTAACTATGTAAAAGTATTTTTGAAAATTTATCTTTGTATATACTAGCTTTTGCCCGCGGCTTCGCGTTGTTAAACTCGGAATTCCCCTTTACATATGCCGTGAAAATTTCGTACTTTCTTTCGAATATCTAAAGTCATATACTACATTTTTACTTATTGCCATCAAGAATTTCTAAATTGCAACGCGTGCAGAGCCGTGGGAAAAAGCTAGTTATACATCTAAACCTTCCTCTTGAATCACTCTATCTATTAAAATAACTGCATCAAAATCCGTTGCGTAGTTTTAAAGATCTACGCATACATAGGAACAGGAAGAAAAAGCGACTTTGTTTTATACTATGTAAAAAGCAACATTTGTGGGCACAGCTAGTGTATATAATATATAAGAAGGTTATCAGTTGTCTAGCTATTGGTAATATCGGCTCAGCTTAATTTACCATCGGATGACCATGTTTCAAATAGTCCCAATATGTATACACTCTAGTTTATCTTACTTAATACAACTTTCTCGTGACGGCAAGTGTGAATTGAGTCGTCTGTATACTAGTATGATGCAGATCCATAGAGTTGCAGGATAAAACTGAACCAATACATTTCGTAGATAATGACCCCATATTTTGGTTTCCAGTGTGCCCCGCCAATTGGAACCCTGACACCAATGCAAACACTATCAAACCTAGTCCCAAAGAAAGCAAGGAATACTTTGAAAAAGCAAACTGAATATGAACAAATCTACCATTTTTCTTCCAAACAGCTTTGGTATTAAAACATAATACTGATTATTTAAATCAGCTAACATTCTGTTGAACTTTATATCTGTAATGTACGTTTACTAATTTTAGAATGAGCTTCACTTGTGTGATAGCAACTGATATCATTCCTTCTCACTCTAAATATTTGTATCTATCTCTTTCTTTATTAAGTACCTAATTCTTGCCTTGCATTGTATCAATAGATTGATACATAATATAATTGTATGTATGTAACGGTCTCGGTTTGTGTGTAGCGTTACGTTTTTGCATTTGTGGTTTAAATGTACGGAAAACGAATAAAATCTCGAAATATAAGCATTATGTGTACGTTTAAGAATAAAAGAATAGTTTGAATGTGTGTTTGATTACAAATTAATAAAACATGCCTTAAATTAGATATTGTTTATGTCATATAATTAGCGGCGATTGAAATCATTGATGTCATGCAATGGTTATCAGTTTGATTAATCAGGAAAAAAAGTTGGGTGATAACCATCAGTGCTTGTCTGGTAATAAAATCATAGAGAAATATTATGTTCTCGAAGTGTACTTATTGAATGTATCAGCTGTTCAACAACATTATCATTGTCGCATAAAGATTCATAAATGAACGGATAACATCAGTCATAGACAATCCTGTTGAGAACACTTTGTATTCCCAGATCTTATATGTATCTGGAATGAATAATTTGCAATTTTTTCGAGAGATGGCGTTGTACACAAATATTAAATACAAAAATGTCTATCATTATACGAACGATGTAACCATCATAGTGACGTGATTGATAAAATTGCAGAGTAGTTTTGCTAATTACCCAACAGATGGCAGTACGAATATAATGTATCTGGTTTGAAGTCCTACGTATAGATGGCGCTATGGTAAAGCTGAATCACGGTGTTAAGATTTCTTAAGCGTTATACTTATTCCTCGTTCTACGGATGTACTGTGATTTGACATCTTTGTTTTAGAAACAAGATTTATCTTGATAGGGCATTGATCAGCTAAATGACTGATCGAAGCCTACGGAATTAGTCTTAGTCTAGCAATTGCTAATATTACCTGTTTACGGATGTGCTACATCCGGAACATAGATAAAAATGTAGAATTAAAATTATAAACAAATTGCTTTGGGACCTTATCTTTTGGATTGCGATTAGTAAAATCCAGAACAATGTTCAGCCCTGGCATTCCAAAGAAACTTACACTTCGTTAATGAATTCATTTGCATTAGCCAGGATAGAATAAAAAGTACTTCTGAAATTCTGACTCCAAACGTCGGTCAAACCCAGGTGTGGTCGCAAATGCGTTCAAAAAGTACTTTTGAAAAATGATGTCATTTAACTATCGATCAGAAGTAGTTTTTACCACTCATAATAGACAAAACTTGTAAAGAGTAAGATATGAAAATCACAAGGAAAAGTTCGTACTTGATAACAAAATACCTTCGCATTTATAATATTGGTATGGATCTACATTAGGAATATCTAATTAATTTCTAGCATTGTTCTACAGTACGGATCAGATCATAGGACAATATGTCATTGTTTATTCAAAGCAAAGGCGCTCGGCGTTATTGAAATTTGAAATACATCTCACCAAACGGTGTAATTGTTTATCTTAATTGTATATAAATGTAATACTATCACATTACCAGATCAAAATGATGAGATAAGATAACTGTTTAATAGGAAATAAATAGGACCATCACTTTTGCCAAATTTATAGATATTTCGTGATTGTACGAAAGATGGTCCTCGCGGCGAAACTGATAGCAATTGTCACTTGGTAAATATGTATCTTTTTAAATACACTTGCATACATTTACATGCGGTACGTTTATATATATTTTATATTCCATAAATTCTAGTTGTTTAATATTCTCAACTTTTATAAAGCCACGCGCTTATTTTAAAATTAAATGTCGATTTCTATAACGGGACAAAAGAATATCATTGAAAGAACCTGCATACCTTAAAACTCCTGTCAAGTAACCCAATCTGAATTGGCCAGCGAGGTAAATGGGTAGGCCTTAGGTAGATAGATGGGTCCTAAGCCTCTCACATTATGAAAGAAGACCCATAATATATAACATCAATATTATATAATATTAATATGCAACGGTAACACTATTCAAGATGTAATAATAAATATTACTTAATAAAAATAAAACTCATTTGTCCTGCTCTTTTTAGCTGCATAGCCGCCTGCATAACAGCAAATGCAGCTAACACTCGACCAAAGGAAAGTGTAAAACAATTTCCTGATGACTTTATATTCGGTGTTTCAACAGCTTCATATCAGATCGAAGGTGCTTGGAACGAAGACGGTAAGGATCAATTATTTATGATAAATTTAGAAAGCAATGAAAAACTGTATTGAAACAAAATCTAAGCGCTTCAATCATGCTTGAATTATATTTATTATAGGGAAAGCGTGGTCTATGTGGGATCATCTTGTCCGAACTGACCCAGATCACATCGCAGACAGTTCAAATGGGGACATCGCTGCCAACTCCTATAACCTTTACGAAAGAGACGTTGAAATGCTCAAAGAACTAGGAGTAAAAATTTACCGATTCAGCATGTCGTGGCCAAGAATCCTTCCGTACGGTCATGCAGATTACGTCAATCCATATGGAATATCATATTATAACAAATTAATAGATCTACTTATAGCAAATGGAATAACACCTTTCGTGACCATATACCATTGGGATTTGCCGCAAAATTTGAACGAGCAAGGCGGCTGGTTAACTTCTGAGATCGTCGATTGGTTTGGAGACTATGCCAGGGTCCTGTATCAACATTTCGGAGACAGGGTGAAGTATTGGGCGACTATCAACGAACCCTACATCCATTGCCTACACGGATATGGCATTGGAGCTCACGCTCCTCGTATAAAATCACCCGGCATTAGCTACTACGAATGTGGTAGAAATCTTCTTCTAGCCCATGCCAGGGCTTACCACATTTATGACGAAAGTTTTAGAGCTGAACAAAATGGGCAAATCGGTATAGTTTTAAACATGGACTACCCTTACGCAAGCTCCGATTCAGTCGAAGATTCCGAAGCTGTACAGGATTATTTTGCATTCAATGTAAGTGCAACATTTTAAAACTTAATGAAACAATGATTATTGGCAATTTATTAGTTTTATAAGAAATATGTAATTTGGAAGAAACGCCCTAATTTCTTATTCTTAAAAAGTGTGTTTTATTCATACAATCGAGGATATTTATTCAAAGGAAAACTTACTCCGTTTTATAATTTGTAGACACAGACACATATATTTAAAAAATTAGAATCCTTTTTTCAACCCCACTCATCCTCTTATTACTCATTAGTAATATATCAAGTATATTTATAATAGTATCCACCTAAAATTATGTAAGTGTCAACAATAATTTATAACTGTGACGAAATCCAATGTTTAAGCAAACTTTAAAATAGACTTCGCTTCAGCTATCAATGAAATCAAACTTCTTTATAAATATTTGTTTTCAGCTCGGTCAGTACGCAGATCCCATCTTCTCTGAGAACGGAAACTATCCTCAGCGTATGATCGACAGGGTGGCTGCCGCTAGCGCTAATCAGGGTCTGAACGCTTCGAGACTCACGCCATTTACCACTGAAGAAGTGGATTATATTCGGGGCAAAGCTGATTTCCTGGGCTTAAACCACTACTCGAGTGACATTGTGTACAGGAATGATTCTTTAACTGGAACATTCGATGTTCCATCTTTATATGATGACGCGTTCTTCGGTACCTATAAGGATCCATCATGGCCGACAAGCCAAAGTCCGTGGATAACTGTTAGTATGTGATATTATTTACAAAAGCCAAAGATATTAAAGAGTTTCCAAGTACTTACTGCCTACGTGGGAGGCAAGGATTGTGTGGAAGGAAGGCGCATTTGTGGTCGACCTGAGATATAGATTCCTATCTCAGGTTGACTACAAATGCGCCTCTACCCCTGAGGACTGAGCTGGAATGCCTCGAAAAAGTATGTCTCCCTTACCACACCCTTCAAACCGAAACACAGCGGCGCTTAACACAGCTGTTATTAGGCAGAAATAGGTGTGGCGGTGGTGCCGCTGGAGTCGAACCACAGAGGGTTCTACCACCTTCAAATTATTCTGATCATGGATAATTCTGATCATGGATTTTATCAGAAGAATATATTTTTGTACATATTTCCCTGACACTATTATTACTCTGTTTTCTATAACTTATTATCTATATTTCAGGAAAACGGCCCAGGACTCCACAAACTGTTAGTCTACATCAAGGATACATACAATAATCCGGTCATCTACATAACGGAGAACGGGGTGTCCACTCAAACCGGGCTGAACGATGACTCCAGAGTGCAGTATTACAGGAATTATCTTACAGCAATGCTGGATGCGCTGGACGACGGAGTAGATGTGAGAGGATACTGCGCTTGGAGTCTTATGGACAACTTCGAATGGTCATACGGATACACGTAAGCAGTGATGTTTTAGTTTTAAGACAATGTTTTCACTATTTGTCTTATAGAAACTAAATACTAGCACTTGAGTATCATCAAATGACTGTAACGTGACTACTTCCATGCGAGCATTTCATATACGATCTGAAAAATATTACCGAATCATTTGCAAGCCGTCAATTAGCCAAAAGCTTTTGATTCGAACAGAACTGTTAACAGTTACCCTACTGTAACACATGTTTGCATCTATGCACTGTGATTTTTGTAACCTGTCTGACCATAGACTATTATTTCTTTGAAATTCACGTGATGAACGTTTATGATAAAGAACGTTTTATTTAATTTAATATAATTCATTTATCTTCTTATAGGTACATACATTTTTGTTTTCCACACTCCTTTTCCGTCCCGCTATAAACTTTGACTAGCTTAAATCACACTTCAAATTTCTTTCGTGATTAATCATATATGGGAAAAGACTTTTTTGACCAGTCACATATCCGTTAAAATTAAATATTCATGTAATTGGTATTGATTACAGAATGAGGTTTGGCCTCTACGAAATCGACATGGAGGATCCTGACAGGCCTCGCACCCCGAGGAAGTCGGCGCTGGTTTACAAGGAAATCGTCAGCAGCAGAATTATTGATTTCGATTATAACCCAGACCCTTACGCGCATTTCAACAACGCGTACAAAGCTAGCGCATCTTTTATGGTAGCGGTTAGCATTATAAATTTATCTTTATAAATTACGGTATTTCAAATAATAAGTGATAATAATTCACGATTATTATAAGCCGGTAGACTGTTGAGGAATTTTTGTAAAACGACATCAAACGCATAAACGGGCAAAGTAACGCCCTCTAGTTGTCAAATGTCATAACACATTCTAGTTCGAAATTCAATATTCGCCTGCTTTGCAAAACTAAGAATTTTCTCAGACATTCTGATAAATATTATTAGTTTACTTAAATGGCTTTTATTTTTAACTATTTTAACTAATCAAATATCTTCACATGAGGGTATGGAATTATGGAGTTTATGGTCATTTAGGTAAAACAATAAACTAGTAAATGCTAATTCACAGGTAAATATATTTTATGAAAGTAGGTATGTGAGTAATATAATATACCGTAGTAAGTAGTAAGGTACTTAAGACGAAACATCACAAATTCAAAATGTCACATAAACATGCACATAGTAATGATATTTCAAGCAAATAACATTTATGATTTGTGCTTAACAGTTTACAATATGTAGGTAAAGATTACATTTATATAATTTTAAAATAGTTTGCTTACATACTTATGGGTCACTTCCCTGTATCCAAGACCAAACAGAATAACAAGACAACTAGATTAACAAGAATGACCATCTCGTACAAATATAGACGAAGTCTTCGCTATGAAACACAATATTTTCTGTTACGTAGCCGATAATCCGACTAATAAGTCAAAGACGAGACCCATAGTATAATTTCGATCAATAAATTTCTATACAATATTATTATTTTAAAATGTTTAATAGGCGATAACACTGATTATAGCCTATAATATTGCACAATAAAACAACATCTACGATAACTATATAGTTATGTAATATTATATAAGCACATCGATAAATAGTACGGTTAAATATTTGAATAATAATATCTATTACCAACTCAACTAGTTGAAAACTACAGTAACATACTTTATAAGCTAATTTTACCTACAATTTCTGTTAAGTTATCAAAACAAATTTTATAACTGCTAAAATCGTAGTTCTTTCCATAATAACAATGTTAATAGTATAATGAATTGTTATTTAACATGTTGTAACATTAAAAAGTGTTTATGCTAAATTGTTGAATTGCTTATCGACGGTGGAAAGGAAAAAGTTACAAAGCGCCATGTTGCTAATTTTGCGACGGAGCTGTTTATACATTTATTTTTTCTAAGGAAAATCGTAGAAAATTGGTTATTAGAGGTATTTGAAAACATTCAGGGATTGATTGATTTTTTCCAATACCTCTATTAACGTTTTCTACGATTTTTCTTAGTAAAAATAAATGTTTAAACGGCTCTATTGTGGGATTGGCAACATGGCGCTTGGTAACTTTTACCTTTCCACCGTCGTTATGAAGCCAAGCTTATACAATAGTAAATGATACTACCTAATCTAATCTGTTACCTTGATCCTGAAAACACTGCATCGATGGAGAACATTGGGACTGTTTAAAAAGTTACAATATAATACACCTAAACATTCTGGTGACATCAAAAGCGACATCTTTACAAGTTGCGACTACTAAAATATAAAACATAGACACCTTTAACAAGACAGTATTACTACCAACATATTTTACTTCTATTACACATTCTTCCTTTAAAACTAACATTAAAGCTGCGGATAAAATGCAAGGAAAAATATATCTATTAATTTCATTTACAATATTCTAGTGACTAATTAGTTAATTATCTTGAAATACACAACATTGAAAAGCAGTAATGCATATTAAAGTCTACAGAACAACATTGAACTTTTAGCTACTTATATCTTTCATCCGCTGAATATGCCGAGTTCAATAGTATCTGCAGACTGTTGAAGTACCTACATGCTTAGTTTATGTCATTTTTGACTTTTTTTTTATAAATACTTTAAATTTACTATTGAAATTTACTATTCAATAAGGTGCAATAATGATGAAAGTGTGGACGCCTGCGCGAATAATGGGAGCAATGTTGCTCGCCTTTCAACTTCAAACCTTATTCAGAAATCGAAAGACACTGATTCTAAGATAAGCCTTGAAGAAGGAGAAATTACGATACTTAGAAAAGAAGTATTGGGGGTTTGGGATGAAGCAATTAGTAACAACAGACCCTTTAACACATAAACATTAAATCTGAGCAGAAAAAAGAAGAAATTGTTACATTTAAAGTATTAATGCTTTCACTAAGAAAAGGTCTTGCGAGTTCATTGAAAAACACAGACATGGCTTCCACTAGCAAACAGGGAGGGATATCAGAGAGCACAAGCCGTGGATCAAAAAGGATTGTTGATGCAGATGCCGCAAAGTTGGAAGTGTCTGATCCTAAGAAACCGAGAATATCATTAAATAAACCATTAAAGGTAAACTGTTTGTCATTTCTTATGATTGCCTTCGAAGGAATGGCCAAGATGATTTTTGCTATGAGCCACGACAGAGTCCTTTCCAAGTACTACCGACTACATGGAAATAGTATGGTCAATTAGTGTGTCTTGCTCAATAATGAACATATTATTCACATGTCATAACACAAGAAAACATGAAGCTCGCCTTTTCCATTATCACATCAAATAAATTCTAAAGCTATAGCTTGATGATAAAATTAACAACCTCAAATATCATCTTTTTAAATTTCATAACAGTTTTGCATTGAACTGTTACATGATGGTAAGCGGGGTATAAAACAATATATACTCTCATCACATAAATATTTGTTTGTTGAAACCGAACCCACTAGCCCTGCTTCTATAATCGTGTTCACTCACCACTGTAATAGAGAGCCAGTCAAAATAAACAGTGGAGTAGAATCAATATACACACATTGAGATCTAAATGATTAAATGTCACATATACTTAAATTTAACACATATTTTATCCATCTCTTGCACCAGTCGAACCATTAAAGCTTCCATATTTAGACTTCCATAATCAAACACAACAAAGGGCAAAGGCTTGACATATCAATTTGCACTAAAATTGTATAATATAAGTCAGATATATAGGAGAGCAGACATTTGAATGTCTGACATTATATAGAATATTGACTGCATATTATAAATTTTTGTGCAAATTCAGAATAGTGTCCTGTCACTTACAAGCCTTGCCCAAATGTGTCCTAGGAAAAATATTGTCTTGGAGATTCATCATCAGAGTCCAGTTCTGATGACGATTCTTCTGAGGATGAATCATCTGATGAATCATCACTACTTGAATCAGAGGAAACGGACGATGACGTTATCCAGCCGTCTTCGTCGTCATCATTTTCGTTATGCTGTGGATTTAAACCTGGAATCAAGGACATGTCAGCCATTTTCAAAGCCATCTCATTCTCAACTATCTCTGCCTCCTCTTTTTCAACTATCGCTGCTGCCGCCTCCAGTTCATCCAGTTCCAAACCAAGATCACTTTTCTTCAACTCCACTTTAGCGATATTTTCAGCCAATGTTTGAAATTCCTCTTTCTTACATTTCTGAAGGAATATAAGGTAATCCTTTATGTATATCTGGTTCAGAATGTACCGAGCGTCATTACTCGAGTTGAACATGGTATAGATTTTTATCATACATTTGATGACAAATTTTTTCCCCTTCTTCAGCAAAGTGGTCAGATCTGCCTTCACTTTGTTACACAGTTCAAAATTCCTAAATATAGGAAAGGATAAAGCTCTTCTGTAGCATGCAATGAGGACCTCTTTCATATCACTGAATGTACAGAACCAAGTCAGAGTTGGCGACAGTTTGTTAATGGTCCAGCTGGACTCTACTGAGCTATCGTTCAAGGTTGTGCGTTTATCGTAACAGTACCCATAGAAGATATCGACAAGACTAAGGAAAACTTCCCTATGTTCCTTTTTAGTCAATATATAGTGCTTGTTCGGTAAATCCTTCAAAATTCCTATTTCATCAGCAGTGAATTCGATCTCATCTTTGAAATCGGCGGCGTCCCACGGCGCAACGGCACAAAGGTACGGCGCAAGAAGTTCTCCGTCGTAGAAGTCTGCTAAGTAATGATCGGATGAGAACTTGCGATTTTCGTACTGTACGCGAAGATTGTGGCGCTCGTCAACAGCGACCCGCTCTGGCGCTCGCAGTTCAAATATCTGAGGAAATTCTTTAGCAATATCACAAAAATCGGTCTTCACTTTGCTCGCGAATCCGTACGTATATCGATCCACCGGGATATCTTCGTCTTCGTCGTCCTCAATAGATATACCGTCTTCTTCCAGCATCTCGACCAAATTAGGATTCACATCGGGAATATCGCGTGGAGCGAGCAAGCTCGTAATCATGTCTAAGTTTTCGAAATATTCACCCGGCGTTTCTTTGTCGAACGTTAAGTTGAAGTCACCCGAATCGCATACGTAGGAGCCCTTCGACTGTTCATTCTCGACGATTCGACCGGGCAGGCGCAGTCGGAGGAAATATGGACTCGATACGAATAAAAAATTGTCGC
The DNA here is from genome assembly GCA_018244895.1 of Myscelus amystis hages. Lineage (NCBI taxonomy): Eukaryota > Metazoa > Arthropoda > Insecta > Lepidoptera > Hesperiidae > Myscelus > Myscelus amystis. The sequence continues at coordinate 16,142 of DWQT01001422.1, forward strand.
CATCTACATCGATCTCCGTTTCGCCGATGTTTGTATATGGAGCGTGCACGGTAATAAACACGTGGTCATCGTCCTGTGATAACTTAAAAACCGGAGTCAACATGATTACATTAAAATTAACATCACTCGACAAAGGAACAACCCTGTTAAATGCAAGAAGAACACTACGTAGAACGTAGATATTAATTAATCACTTATTGATTTTTACATGCACTCCCCCGATTACCCCTCGATGCAAAGCAAATGTCAATTGTCGAGTCAAAGTCAATGAAGTGTTACCGCAGTAGAAAGGTATACACGAAATAATAAACTTTTAAATTTACATTTAAATTTTATTTTCATGCTTAATATGATACGTATTTTTCTGTCTTAATGCTTTAGTTCAAAAAGTAAAAGAAACGCTAACAATAAAAGTTCGCAGCCGCGGGAAGCTTTTTCAGTAGGTAGTCGGAATTTTGAACAACGTTGTTTTTTTGGAGATGTATTTTTGTAGATATCTCACGCATGGAATTAATGACTCTCCACACAAACGCAACAAATGGTTGTCTACGTTTCTATTTTAGAATAAGGAAATGACAGGTTTAATAACACGTAGGCCGGCGTATAGTTGTGTTTAGCGTAGGTTGAAAACAATACGTCTCTGATGTGTACCTTGCACGGTAAATTTAGCACAAAGAAAACATCAGTAATTTAAAATAATATTAACATAATA
>DWQT01001423.1:0-16852 GCA_018244895.1 Myscelus amystis hages
TTCGTGAGTTTCGCCGCGGAGATAATTACATGCACAAGCGAAACGCATCCTCACCCAATTACTGTCCCTGGATAACTAAGGTACGGGATGACTGCGGCTCCTACTTATACAATAAATTCTTAGTCGCGAGTTCGGGAAGTTAGTTTTTTAGCATATGAGGCATCTATCCCATTGCGGCATCTATCCCGGTTTTACCCTATACTATAGTCCCTACGTACAGTAAGTTCATTTTAGGAATGATACTATCTTATTGTGATTCCGCCAGTCGTATGATTAATGTTATTTTGTCATCCTTATGTAAAGACAAAGACGTTTATTTGCACAAATATGGGTATATTTAAGGAAAGCTCAGACAAATGAAACCAATTGTTACCATACATAAACTTCGTTAAAAAATAATATACCATGAATATACTACAATATCCTATGTACAAACAAACGTTCTTACTCTATACTATATATACATTTATATTTATATAACATTTATATTTATATTGCTGGTTTTAACTATACGTTTTTCATTGAACCAATATTTTTTTTATTTCAACCAATAATGTTAAACGGATTGAATTAGCTCATAAGGAAATTGTAAAATGTTCGCGTTGACTTGCTGTTCAGGCCAGCGATTTTTAATAAACTTCTTTTTTATGTTATTCCATATAATTCATTTATAACACTCCCATAATTGAACACTAGTAACAATATACAGAATAAAGAGGCTCATTGTAATTCGCTGCCTCTACATATGTAAGTCGCAAGACGCCTTTGTCATTACAAATGGGATTTAAGTTCAATTGACAATCATATAAAATTTTTTTGGACTACAAAGACCATAATTTATAAAATCTGGATAAAATTTCTTAACCCTTGTATGTACACTTGTATGACAAATGGTTTTATAAAAAAATTTGCTGTTGCAAACGGTTTTGCTGGCGTCGAAGCTGAAAACATTTATTACACTTAAAATCTGCTATTGCACCGGCCCTGAACTTTTGCTTTAAGCAGAAAATTAAATAGTTACTTTTTTATAACGCTGGTTTAAAATTTAGCGGACTTCTAAACAATCATCCAACCTCTGTGTAACCCTTGCTTGTTGCGTATCTTCTTTCTTGGGTATCTACGTTATAAAAGAAATCCATCCATCAAGTTTCTAGCTTCTGTAGTTTCGTCTATGCGATGATGAATTAACCAGACTGATACATTAAATAAATAAACGTGTAGTTATTCCACAAATCCTACCCAAAACCCTGTTTAACGTAAATGGAATTCCAATACAACAGATCGGGATGGGGATTCCGATACAAAATAGTTGGGTTTTTCTCGCGCGAACAATTTCCGTCCGCTGTATGTCGTTGCGTATGAGAAACTCGCCTTACCGTCATAGTCTATTTAAATTAAGGAATGTAGTGCGTTTACTCTCATCTGCTAAGCTTTGATGGAGATGCCAGCTAAATAACTGAATACTTCATTTGTACGATGACATTTGTGTGCGTATCGACCATACTAACAGTCGGAAGATTACATTTTTTTGTTATGTGATAGCAACATATTTATACAGATTTAAAAAAATTTAGAATTTTTATATCTTTTAAGTTTAAGTTTCAGTATTTAAAAAATGAATGTTTAACAATTGTTACTGTAGAGTAAAAATGCATAACTTATACACATACCTACATACAATATCTCTAAATTAAATTTATAAAATTGTATGCATTATTAATAATTTTAATTTCAATAAATGTTTATAATTTAAATTATACATTTTATACAGATTTTTTCTTGTTACACATATTTACGTTCTTTTACTTTTAGGATGGCTTCATGAAAATACCAAACATCACGATAAGTGCGAAAATATCAAAACAAATAACATTAAAGAACAATCATTTTGTTAAACTTTTAAAATTTATAAACAAGTCCTTACACAAATATGACAATTACTGAAATATCGTTAATTAAAATAATGCCTCGAATAAATAATAACCTCGAAAACATACTTTAACATTTAAACTATTACGTAAGTCTTACAAAACCTTACACTTCATTTCAGGTTTCCGCATAATGTACTTAAACCAAGCAAACCTCTGCTGGACTTGTTTCATTCAATGGCTTAATAAGGTAAAATATTCAAAAACGTACCACAAGTCAATTATTCTTAAAATCTGTCCTCCCGGTGGACGCATACTAAATACATATTCATGAGGCAATATAAAAGACATCAACGCGTGGCGAATAATTCCATCCTAATTTTATAGGATATCGAATGTCAGAGTACTCGTAAATCATAACAATATTATATTAACGATTTATTTACTACACATTGGGACCTACACATGTGAGAAGCGTAGATAATGTGATAAAATGTCATTATTGTGTGAGCAATACAGGCCTAAAGTCGCTAAGGATCATTCCTCGCAACGATGTCGAAGACGTAAAAACGGCGGGAAAGAAGTCGAACAGTAAACGTATAGCGGGGTCGGTGGCGGCGGGCGTACGGGGCGGCGTCGCACTTGCGACTAGCCGTGCTATCGTTCAAACCGCGCGCGAGTACCGTTAGACAGAGAGAGCGAAACGACATAGTGCGTGCGAGCGAGAGGACTATTCCGCGCCCCGTCCGAGCCATCCGGAAGCCTCGCTGAAACTGGACCGTTTTCTTTTCTTGTTATTATTGAGATCGGCTCTCAAGTTCTGTTGTTGTCGCGCGGCGCGCCGCTCGCGCTGATAACGCGATGCCACACCGGCCTGCGCACGCGCACGCTCCGCAGCTTTAAGCTCGCTCGCTCGCGGACTCTACACCCCCAGTGATGGAATGGATATTCGATTACCAAGTGCTGTGGTATTGACTTCTTCATTCGGATAGTGTGTTACGGTTAAAAATATTTATTATTTTTAATTACAATTTTTTGTTGAACATAGTGCTATTAAAAGTGAAACCGATACTCAGTGCTCTAATTAGCCGGGTACAAAGCCACTGGATTTTTTACACTGACTATTGTACAGTATTAGTGCGGTACGACTTACTGAAACGCAAAGTAGAAGCATAAGTTAAATTGGACTTTTCCGTGCAATAAGGTAGGTGGCTTCTATTTCTTTATCAGTGTTTTTGTAAAATATTTAGCGTCCACTAGTAATACATTTTCACATTATAAAGGCATACACATTATAAAGGCTAACCAAAAAGAAGACGACCAGTGTTTATTATAAAAAACTGATTAAAGAATTTCAAGATTAAAATTCCAAAAGCAAACGCTCCGTTATTAAAATAAAAAAAAATGAATGATTTCCATCATTTTCCTAATTAACAGAACGTAAAAAGTTATATATAATGTCGTCATAAACTGCCAGTAGTGAATCGGTTTCTGGCAGCTACATTTTTTTTTTTTTACTTTCGCCGTGCTAAAATTACATACTGATAAAATATCTGATGCAAAGTGTATATTAACTAGACATGAAAGTTTGTTACCCGTAAATTAGAACGGATTCATAATGTGCATAAAACACGAATGATAGTTATTTTCTTTGTGTCACTCCATTGCGTTTTAACCTTGCTACGTACCAAAGAAATTGGTTAAAAACGGTCACATAAAGTATGAAATCTGACACTACATAAGTGTGAGACGAATATTTGAAGCGCATTTCATGCAGTCCACTTTCATTCGTAGCAAATACGTGCTAAGAATTAATTGAACGTTCATCTACTTTTTTCGTATTTAAATACATATTTATCGGATACATAATTTCATATCATAAAAACTATTATATAATCGCAAAATTTTCTAGTAGTATTTAATTATACTTTTTTTTATGCCGCAGCCTTATCCTGCGACGATTAAAAAACTTAAAACAAAAATAAAAGCACGGTTTCACTGAAATTTTCACTCATTTTTGTAATATAAGAAATGAAAATAAAATAAACACTGTAATCGACCTAGTAAACCAGAAACTGAGTTACGCTATTTCACCGTAGCAGCCGCCGGCCGTCGGGTGCCATTTTTTACTCCGAATGTCCATTATCACCGAGTCAGCTCAATCGGGATGTTAGCAGACAATATAAAATGTAGTTTATTTTCGGTCTGGGACTTCATTTATCTTATGCGGTATAAAAACTGTAATTTTTATTCCTAAAGAACGAAAGTTAACATGAAATAATTTAAGTCTTAAAGAACTATCCAAAGAGGTGAAAAATAACCTTTCTGTACGTTTTACTGAGAGAAGTGATAATAAAAATATTACCATATAATAAAAATGATTACTAAAGTCTGTAGGAAGTTAAAATACTTAACGGACGTAATTGGAATTTCAAGAATATTCGCAAATGGGATCGTATGTGGTCGATATAAAAAACGGTAGTTCCAGAGTCAGTTTGAATTTTCTCACTACTTAAATGTACTTTTTTCTGTTTTAAATGTTCAACTTACGTGTAGCAGCTTCTTGAAAGAAGCTCGTTACATCGACAGCTACTTTAAAAATAAAAGAGTAATAAAAATTAAGGCGCTCCTCATTCGCGAAATTGCAGTTATCTTACATTTGCATCTCTGAAATAAAGGTATAAAACTGAGACTTTATAGTTAAATTGCTCCGATAATTTCTTCCAATATTATGTTATAAATATGAAACCAGTTAAATATTTTACGATATATACTAGTTAGTAATATACTTGAATATTTTATATCTTGACAGAGACATTTAAAATCTTATGACAAAGTCGTGATAACAAATGTAAATAATTATGATTTCTTGCAATATCCTAACAATTCGATGTTATGATTTATACTAGCGTAAATCGTGTTAAAATGAAACAGTAAAACGGTAATCAATCAGACGGTTATGATGTATAAAATGAAAAAGTAATTCAATTTTAATAGTTAAATTCAATACAGCGATGAAAAATAGAAAGTGAATTGCTAAACGCGTGATATAACTACGCAATACCACCCGATACCAATAATTACTTGCCTAATAAGAATGTTGTTATCGGTGATCTCGCACACTATGAAGTCAATTTAAATCCTCCAGCTAACTTTTTATTTTACATAAGACACGGACACCGATATTTCATGAATGTAGCTAGCAGTGCATCGATAGTGATCGTTTCGCGCCGACAAAAGTCAATCACGTTCCTTTTTCTTATAATCTCCATTTCACACTGACCGCAGACTGCGTTCCCGGCGCGTAAAACGAAAAAAGCAGCCTGTACTTTTCGAAGCGCTGTGTCATCTCTGTTATTACGAAAAAAAAAATAATTAAACAATTCGCTTTCACTGCCGCCGTAGAATAGGTGCGTAGAGTTAGGTAACTGACAGACCTGTCCGATTTAATATCGATCAGATCGAACGACAACTTTCCGGCTTAATAGCTACGATCGTAGAGTGTGCGCACGTCAAGCATAACGACGTCGGTTTTGAGATGTATATAAAGATTTGCATATTGATAAAACAAAAATTACTGATGCATAAATAATGTGAAACTAGATGAGATGCATAAAAACTGTTGTAACTAGTTTAGGATTGCCAATTAGTATGAAATTTTAATACGTAATTTTTGTCTAATGGAAAAAGCAAATAATATACCCTTACAGCTTAAGAGTTATATATTTTATAAGTAGATTAGTATTAATACCCGCATCCCATAGACAGGTATAGTACTAACGATTATGTATCAGTTTTTTCTACGTCCAGCACTTAGTAAGTGTGATTTAGGTTTGCAAGTAATGAGCTATTGACATTTTTTGCTCCGAAACTAGTTCCCGGCGTCTCTTTTAACGAAGCTTTAATTTAATAGGCAAACAAGCCCCAAGAATTTATTTAAATTTGATCGTTGAGTGAACGTAACACAAAGCCATTGAACGACCAAAGGCGTTTCGAATTAATGACACGATTGCGAACGATTAATTAGTATTTTACAAATACTAGAATTTGTAAACGGCTCGTTTTCTTCATTTAAACTTTATATGTAATTTATTATTATTTTAACTCGCTTATTCACATATCGAGCAGATACACTGAAATTGAATAAAAGCTATACACGTATATACACAATACACAATACGCATACATACACATGTATTTACATATTATAAACATAGCAAATGCATTCATGCGATCGACAATTACATATTTTATTCTTCAACACTTGAATACAAGTATCATGTCAGAATTGGAAGGGTTAAAGCTATAGCGTACAATGGTAGTAACGTACGGGTTAACTTGTTAACGTACGGGTTAACTTAACTTTCAACTTATGATGTTTTTCTTAAACATTTTAGCGGATGGTATTTAATTTAAGGTACGAGTCGCATCAATCCAAAACCCGAACCCAAAATTTAAATGCCTTGACTGTTGATGATGATGTGTGTGATGTTGATGTTTTATTTTGATAGTCTATTTTTTATTGATAGCCCCGATTGAAATAAATCTTTTGAAATATACGAAGTAATTTTAATTGCAAACATTGCGCAATCATTTTACAAGAAGCATAACGAATGAATTTTGCTCTTGCTTCTTAGTTAACGGTTAATTCGTAGTTTGCAAATTATTGGTAATTATAATAAATTAAATTAAAGTTTGAATTTATGTTTAATAATTAATCCATCACAAATATAATAGACAAACCTTATTGATATTCCAGATAATTTCAAAATAATTAATCTTTCTTCATTATGTACGATATTTATTAATAAAGAACTATGATATTTGGATAGCAAATGGACTATGTTACACACACATTTTTTAAATACACCCAGAAGCAATACCGGCACTCATCACTCAATATTTATATTGTGTAGGGATTGAACCCACAACCGATCGCGGGTCAGCAGTCAATACCACTATGCAAACACTTTACCAACGAGTTCAAAATGGTTTGATGCTCATAAATTAATAGCAAAACCTTTTTAAACTGACTACGTTATGTGCGCTGGTTAACTTTGCAACATACACTTTAAGGGAATACTGATGTTTGGTAGCACGTGACATTCATAGCAATTAAAGGATTATTACCAATATTCATCAGTATAATAAGACTCTACCATATTAAGTCTCTACATTGCACCCAGTATAGGTTGGCATCTCATAAAGGCAAAAATGGTTATAGTATCCACTTAACCATAAATGTAACTCCTTTAAAATTTGTTAACATGCGCAATGCAAATATTGTCATAACATCACTTACTTATTTTAACCCACTGATAGGTAACTTTTATGTTACTGTATAATGTGTAAGTTAATAAGTGTAAAATTTATAATACTCTGAACAACATTACAATTTTCTTTGCGAGCTTTTGCGGCTCTGTGTACAAAGCTCCTACATTGAGATGGACGAACAAACGTGTTAAGCGTAAGCTCAATGCTCCAACATACACGAACGGAAAACCTTTTATGGTAGCGGTAAATTGAAAAATTACTATGTCCATAATCCATAGTTTTCAAAGATTCTAGGCAATCTCGGTCATTTCTTGATAATTCTCATAGGTGGTTAAGATCACATTCGAGCCTGTACGACGATTTCGATGAAAGTAGAAGAAACGAAAGAAATTTGTCTGCACAGGTTCCCGTTGGAATCCCTAGTCTGTGCTTATCTTTATGGGAAATAGGCGCGAATGTATGTATCTAATGTTATAATAAAAAATACAACAATAGAAAAACAGTTGCTGTAGTTATTTTTTTATCGTCTGTAATAAAGAATTTCTAACGATTTCAGAAACAATCATATCACATTAAGGTATCAAACTCGGTAAAATTAAATATGTCCATGCCGCTGCTAACACCAGATTAATCGAACGGCTAACCGTGGGTATTTACAAATTGCTGTAATTAAAAAAACTCGATATTAGATGAACGCGGTATAAGAGTTATAATGTTATCGCTTCATTAAATTTCAATTTTGTATCAGTAGCATATTATTTTAATTTAGAGCAGAAGCAAAATTTTCCGTGGAGCGAACGTACGTGTTGATTGCTAATAACAGATGACTTCGTCACAGAGTGAACCCGAGTAGGTGTGACGACAAATGGATGGTTTCAAAACGAGCTCAATTGCCGAGCCGCATTTGCATATAATTGCACTGCGAGTCTAATAATTTCAAAGAACTAGCGACGAAGTTTTTCATAACTTTTAATACCGTATTGGGCATGTTGAAATCTAGTGCCAAAAAGTAATTTAGATCTTCTTTATATCGACACTAATAATGTAAGCTATTTCTTATAATTTTAGAACGAACATTGATAATAATAATGATAATAATGATTTATTAGCCAAAATTTGGACATACATTAATTCGGAACCCTGACTCCTAGAGAAGCGCGAGCTGTGGCCTAGGAGTCAGTTCCTTCCCAGTGATTTGATAAGCTAAAGAGCACAATTAACTTAGGTACTAGATAATAGGTAATAGGACTCTTAGTACGTATTAATAATCCAATTAATAATATGGTCGTCGCACAAATATTTGTTTTAGCTGGGAACCGAACCGACGATCTATTGCTTAGCAGTCTGATCACGAGGCGCGAAGTGTGATTTCGTTAACACTTTCATGTGTGAACTCGATTCCCCTGTGTCCTACCAAATCCATACAAAGATTATAACTATAACACCCTCGGAACAAATCCAATTACTATTTAATATATCGCTCAGAAATTACAATCACGATAATAATCCATAATAAAACAAAGGCACTGTATGAAGCCTTACTCCATACGAGTACAATTTACAAAACACTTTTAATTCGAGATGTTATGTCTCCTTGTATTGTAACTGATTATTTTTTAATAAATACGCATAGAATAGAACTAGACAAACTGTTTCGAAATGAATGTGGGATTTATTCGAACTCCTTTAAAATTTTTGCAAAATTCAAGTCAGTCTTGCAATTTCCAAATTTCGGGCTGGTGTTTCAGTCAATCTATGTATATTTCAACGAGATATTCTTATATATGTCTCTCTCTCTCTCTTTCTCTCTCTCTCTCTCTCTCTCTCTCTCTCTCTCTCTAAACCTACCTTACCGATTTAGACTTTGAACTAAAATTCCATCTAAAGATTGACGTTATTAGTTAATGGAGTCAGTAGGAACTGACAGTGCCACTCCAATGAGGAATTCAATATGATTACTATTTCAAAATTCTGCGTATTTCCCTCCAAAATATCCTATTTCGAAACTCATGCGTAATTAATTCTGTAACATTGTGCACCTGATGAGTAGCGATTTTCCAGCAAAATTAATCAAATAATCGTAGATGCAATGCTAAACCACAGTTTTAGCTTGATAACCCTATAGCCTAGAATTTAGCATTGCAAATTGCAAACCCTAGTTATTGCTGTTCGACCACGCTTCAATTTTTTATAAAATATTTAAAAAGGATAAAAGTTAACATATTTACGTAACTTTCAATGCTTTACTCAGAAGTATTTTTTCTTAATCATAAAACGCCGTGTTAGCGCACAGTGTTCGTCACGGCTTATGTCTTATTGTGTCTTTATTAAATTTACAAACATACTTTTGTAGCAATTTGAGATGCGATTACTTTTAGATCTATAAATGGAATGTTATGCCTGCACCATACTAATTGAATTTCATAAAAACATTAAATTTAATTCTATAGAGTCATGTACAACCCTATATTTTCCCCGTATAATTAGGGCTGTCAATTGGTGTCGACTTTATTGAAATACTTGCTGTTTGATTTAATTAAACATCGCCTTTGTGATTATGTTACGTGTGTTTTAATAAATTAATACGAATCCAGTCAACTGCGAACCGAACTGAATCATGTGTCTGTTTCAATTAATTTTATTGGTTTCCATTGATTTGTGCCATTGGATGTTAATAAAGTGTCTGATACTAGCGCAGATATAAATGAAACATATTATTATAAAGTATGTATATTATTTTCATGAAATGCCGTATTTACTAATGTTTCTTTGTAATTGTATAAATAAACGGCAATAAAGTATGTATATCGTCTAATTAATTACATTGGATATACATATATGTATAATGCTAGTTTATGAATTCTACGCTCTAACACAGTATGTTTTTAAAATATCGTGACTTTGATTTCCGGTATTTTTAAATTTATAGTTTGGCAGATAAATAAAACTTCAATTGAGTTTCAGTAGTCTCTGCGATTCAAGAGAACACTGACTCATAAATATGGTTGAAACGTTTGAAACACTTTATTCGCACCCATAACGATACACATAAAGTGTTGATTTATTTAAATGCTTCATAAGTCTAGAACAATTAACAGGTCACTGTTCGCAAAATGTAGAATCGCAAGTGTTAAACTTTGTGCATTTGACCATCTAAGTATCGAAGCGCAGCCCTAAAATACTTCGATCCCTAGGGCTGTCAACTTCGTCAATTTAGCTACAACTTCGGTAGTGACCATCATGTCGCATAATGTATTTACTGCGACGAAATATTAATCTTCTCGTAACGAACCAGTGATAGTTTGGCGAGCAGCTGCCATAGATTATAAAGCAGAAGGGGCATTTCATTATTATTAGGCGTGCAATAAAAATAGCTAAAAGAGTTTCTCGATTTAGTCTACTAAGGTTAAGGCTATCAATTGTCACTTGACCAGCGTGGTGCAGAGCCTTAAACCGTAAAATGGCAAAGTTTGATCATAATGATTTTGTTTATTTAATATTACGAATTAATCAAATGCATTTACATAAATTACATAAATAATTTTGAAATTAAATCTTGCCCACTGCAATTTACAAGCATTCTTATTATGTGGCAAGCATTCTTATTATGTTAAAAGAAAAAAAATGTTAATAAAACATAAATATTAACGTTAACATTAGAGTCGTGTTGTATTCATAATTTTCTATAGTTTTATTTTGCAAATTTAGTATGTGTTTTTAAACTAAGCAATTTCGGCTAAAATTACTCTCTCTGTTCTGTCGCATTAATCTTTGTCAAACCGTAAAATGAACAGAGCGGTATTCATTGCAAAAGTTGCTTATGTTTCAGAGTTTCATTATTGCATTCCAACATTCATTTTGTAAACCGTTATTAGCCATAGAGTAATTTCATTAATCCTCCCGGTGGACTACGAGCGTCTGCTTTTAATTATTATTTTAAGTATGCTATTTAGATAAATCTGGAATTGTCTCATGTATTTAACAGACTAGAGTATACCTGTACTGATACATATAATTGAGGTTACATTTTGAGTATAAAAAAGATATATAACATTTTTATTTAGTCATATAAAAGGCATAACGAGGACAGGATCAGCGAGATACAACCTAAATTACTTATTATAATAATGATTTTAATAAACATACATAAATAGAAATGCCTACATTATGTATCATTTAACACTATAAAAGAAAAAAAAACGACATGAAAAGGCAATTTAAGAAGATAAATACATTAATCTTAAATACCAAAGAATACTTTACTCTATTAATATTCTCTATCTGTAGAAATAGTTAAACTGTAATAATACAAAATAAATACATATATTAAGTATAGATGCTTACTCTAAACTTATTTCAATACGATCGTTTTTGTTGTGTTAAATAGTTATAAGATAAGTAATCCGCTAGGTAGTGAACTGGCCGGCTTCACAAGTGGAAAATGTATCTAGGCTAAGATTGTTCCTTCACGTCACGAAAATCCCGGCGCGGCGGTGACAAACGACCTCGGACCGAGAATCGTCCTTGCAAGCGCTGAATAAAATTAAAGAAACCGTGTTTTTTAGATCTTATGATTACATTCTTTAGCAATATTATAATTATACCAATACCTTACATGGCTATGTATCCCAAACTAGCTATAGCCTGTACCTACTATGGTGACCAGGCTTTGACAATTTACACCCAAATGTGGAAAAAATATTTGTCTTGGATGGAAATCAAACTACGGTGACTGACTTAGCAGTCAGGTTTATTAATCAACGGGTCGGTCAATACAGAAAGGATTCGGAATAAGGCCTCCTCCATATTTTTAAATTGTTTTTGTTTTTTTTCGTAAAGGATTACATAATAATAAGTCAGCTTCGGTGTTGCTTATCCGGATTTTCCAGCAGTCCAAAATTTGTCCAAACAAAGCGATCCTTGAGTCGCCTGGTTCTAATTACAAGCCTCTTTTAACCCCAAATAAAACGTTCCAACACGATCAAGTGAGGGGGCAATGAAACAAGCTTAAAATGACTGACTAACCTCACAATTGTCATTATCGCAACTTAAATTGACTTCAGAAAAGCATCTTCGATAACTTTCCAACTCGAAAATGCTAATACGGAACTTAAGCGCGCTTCTATTATTTTTTTTAACTTTATGAACAGTGTGACTTCCATCACGGCTTAGTTTCTGCTTTTAAAATAACTTCGATGTTTCTGCCAAGTTTCGTGCATTCTGGGCGTGAAAACAACTTTAGTTAGTTTGGCCCGGTTATCGTGTTTATAATAATATAACAGTCTTTTGAATTCTGGTCCAAATGGATCGAAGCGATTCCGTTCAAAACAATATAATCACACTCCTAAGTTCTCTTCGATTTCTACGCCCGTATTGTGCTGGCTTCAGAACAAGCGAAACTTTTAAATCGTTTTCAAAATCTTACAACCTCTACTTTGCATACTCAAAAACCGTTCCTAACTTTCCCGCGTAACATTTGCACTTAAATCGTATACGAGAATTTCCAGTTGCATCTGCGAAGCAACAAAGATTCAGAACGGAAAGTGCAATAAAACAACAGATGGCCGCGGTAACAAATACTTGGAAATACTAAACAAGACACGCCGACAAATTGCACTTCGCGATCTTCAACTGTGTTCTTGACAAAAGTGCCTTTCTTTACAAATGCGTAAGACATTGCGCTGGAATGTGGACGGCGGTAAGAAAATTTTGATAGTTCCAAGAATCCCTTTCGATACCGCGGTCTTCTGCATTGCTGTCCTTCACATGTGACTAGTGAATATTATGCGGATAAGATTAGAATGCGGAGTGCTGATAACGCATTTTGGTGATTTTAGTGTAATCCCAGGGGAAAAAGAGTTTGGTAATTCGGTTATAGAAATAGTCAGCCCTTCAACTATCTCTAAACCAAAAAACACATTGGTCCGTTGCTCTGTTTTGACCCGAAAGGGGCACTGACACATAAACTTATTGTCACATTTATAATATATCGACTGGCCTCGTGGTCGAGCGGTTAGAGACCCTGACTGTGAAACCGGAGGTCGTGGGTTCGATTCCCGCCCAGAACAAACATTTGTGTCTGCAGCACATTTGTTTGTTCTGTGTCTGGTCGTAATAAAAATATCTATATAAGTATTATATAATATGTACATATATATATATCAGCTGTCCGGTTACCATAGCACAGGCATTAAATTGCCTACTTTGGAATCAGATAGCCGTGTGTGGAATTATCCTAAGATACTATATTATTATTATTATTATTATTATTATTATATTGTACAACAAGCTCGCCCGGCGAACGTCGTGTCGCGTAACGACAAAATAAATTCTCGTTATTCCGGTGTTTATTTCGGTGTTCCCGGTATTTATCCCGATCCCTCGGGAACTCCGGGATACAAAGTAGCCTATGTGTTATTATGGGTCTTCAGCTACTTACATACCAAATTTCCTCGTAATCAGTTCAGTAGTATTTGCGTGAAAGAGTAATAAAGATCCATACTCAGAAACTTTCGCATTTATATTATTAATAGGATAGGAATAATAGGATTCCTCCGTATGCACACCGCAAAAGAGCAAACCATTTCTTTTACAATGACAATCAGTATAAATATGGACTCGAAATGAATAATATATCATTTTTTTCAATTACTTTAATGACTCTCCATGCTATATTATAGGTATAAAGGCTCTTAGAATAATTTATAATTATAATTATATCAAAATAGCATATGTGGATAAAATGTAACATTATTTTAATTTTTTCAAAAATATTTTCGTCCATTCTTCATTCAATATTACTTGCGTAACGAAACAGTACAATAAGGGACACGAAGTAAATTTTATTCATGTATTCACATATCTTACTTTATCTTTATCTTAACAGTAGAAATCGGTATGTAAGGAATTCCACTAGTTTAATACATTGCGTGATAAAGTGCTCTACGTGCTGCTACAGCGCTCTACGTTGTTATGTATTTGCTGTGAACATCAGTTTGTATACTACATATTGTCCTATCAATGTTATTAGTCTGTTATTACTATGGCGGTTGTTGTGGCTATATAAGAATTACATTCACGTCATGTCAACTTAAATGGATAAGAATAATTTTATAGACAGCCAGACATAATATGTTCAGATAAACAAAAACTCGCAAAGGGTCCGCTGGATCGTAAAAGATTAAAAGCAAAACGACCTTTGTCCCAAACAAATACGACATAGGGGTGAAGCAGGAGGCAAAGAAAAGCGTGTAGAGAGTCTACGAGCTACGCCGTAGACCGTAGCATCGAAATCGATAGCGCTGCCAGCATTCGTGGCTAAAAATAAACTGAATTTTCAACTCGAAATGTAAATGTACGAGAATCAAGTTGGGTATATTGGTGTTGTGTGAAGGAGACAGACATATGCATAAATGTATTTACGGATACCTCTGTCTTAGATTGCTATCGATTGTACTGCTAGGGGCCAACTTAGACACACGAGTTTACTCGTAACAGCCGTAATATCTTGTTCGATAGTATCAATACTACTCGACTATTGTTTAGCAATGGATTGGAGCGGTTGGTAATATCTTCGAGTATTTTAGGTTCTTAATACTTAAATAAATTAAAAACAAAAGAATTCAACCATTAATACGTAACCAATGAGTGCGTTTGCGTAATGCTGCCGCTAGATGGCAGGCAGAAAAATTGCCTGCTTTTCGTTATATTAATATCATATTTTGTACATATTAATGTATATCCAACATACGCCATAAAAAAGATAATACAATAATGTAAAATATGATACAAAAGGTATTAGAAAATTAATTTGTTAATTAGGTGTGAATATTAGTGAAAATATAACTTACCACCGCCATTTTGTTGACACAAATACGGGAAGCGCCAAATGTTGCCGAGACCCACTGAGTAGCCGATGATGGAGAGGAAGAACTGCAGTTTCCCTGACCACGCGGCCCTGTCCTCTTCCGCCACTTCCCGTTGGAGGGAGCCTCTGGAGCCTTGGAGGACTATTGTCACTCCATGGGGCCGCTCGCTACCATCTGCCCTTGTATTTAAAGGCGCCAATTCGTGACCGTTACGCGGCCCAATCGGCTCTGCTTTCGCGGCCATCTTGTTCACCGCTAATTCAATTTCTGTCTAGTTTAATAGCTTAATCAGTTATCCTATCGACTATTTTTAACGAGCTGTCTCTATATCTCGTTCTTAAGCAACCTTATTGTCTGTTTCAGACTTCAGATTCGAATCGATCTGAGAACAATATCAATACGTTTTTAATTTAACTAACTGTGATAATCTCTAGCTATAACATTCATAACTCGTCAATGGCAACCCTGGTGTATTTCGTAGTCATACGTGAAGTACCGTATCGCATCCTTTTTAACGTATTCCACGACTTTGAAGTATGTCGATGTTCTCTGCAAGAGCTTTTGGCGTAGTTTTAATGAATCTCTGAATACGTATGATGCGTCTCTGTGCATAAGAGTGGATGTGATCGCCTAATCTACCTAAACTGGCATGATATAGTGAGTCTATTGGATGTAGTATTTGGCTATCGCAGTCATTGTGACGTGGTATTAAAAAACGAGCGCCTTCAAAGATCTGAAACCAAAAAACGTATGTTAAAAACGCACGCGCCAGATCCAAATTCTCGACATCTTTACCAGCCAGTATCGCATTTATGACGATATTATGGATATTATTTTAGTTTGAAAGTAAAACATGACACTTTTTAGCACAAAATAATTTGGCACTTGGTCTTTGAATGTTCCAAACTTTGCTAAAAGGGCGTCCAAAGTTTTCTCTTAATTTATCTGAACCTGAAATTCTGTTTTAAAGTTATCAAATTCAATGTTTTAAACGGAAAGCATTGTTTATATATAAAAGAAAAGTTTCTAATTCGAGATGGTTGCTTAAATTAAAAAAACATAAAAAATAAAAACTAGTTTTATTTACAAATACAGAATTCGAATTGTTTGTTGACGCCCAATGTCCCGAGCCGATAACGGCTAGTACTATCTATGGATACAGAAAGATATGGGTGTATCTTATCTAAAAAGCTATGTGATTTATGAAATGAACTTACAAAATCCATCACTGCACTCACTGCATTTAAAATGCACGCACGTGGGGTGAATTTACTGAAATCAGTAACTATCATAATTCACGTATACAATAAATAACATTGTGATATCTAGATGCCCATGATTTAAATATTACACAGTTAACAGTGATATCGTAGTAGGTTAAATCAGTCATTAATTCACGATACAAATATCGGGTTACGTTCATTGACTAAACGGGGTCTACAACATCTACGAGGTCTGCGTCTACGAAGAATCAATGCTACGACCGCTACGAGCATTACTGCAATAAACGCGTAGTCGACAATAAGAGGAGACAGAATCGAATTAACAGTGACTAAAGTCTCAATGCACGCAAAGTCTAAAGTATAAATTACGTAGTTAACGCCGTTGGCACAGAGCCAGAACAATAAACAGAAATAACAAGAATATTTTGGCTTTCTTAATACATCAAAACCCACGCATCTGCCTTGGGTATGGTTTAAATTGTATTTAATATAACCTTGGAATATACGATTATCTCAATTATAATCATATTCTTTCTTAAATGCATTGCATTGTGGAATATTAAAACGTTATGAATAAATAGTTATTTTTAATTTTATGTATGCTTCGAAAATGAAAAAG
>DWQT01001424.1:0-16848 GCA_018244895.1 Myscelus amystis hages
TCAAATCGGACCAGTAGTTCCTGAGATTAGCGCGTTCAAACAAACAATCAAACAAACTCTTCAGCTTTATATTATTAAGTATAGATGAAATGAAAGGCATCGCTTAACATACATATTAGACACAATGCTATTAGACTAGAAATAACTAAACCACTTCCATGTAGAGAAGGCATGTATTTACAGTAAGTGGAGTAAATGCCAAAAGCGGTCGTGGAACCAATATAAGGCTTACTTTACTTATGAAAATTATTATCATAAGAAACATTACTTGTACCTAATTAGATATACTTACGTACATATAGAAACGCGTAGCACAGCTCAATCAGTACGCAAATGAAATGTAAGAATTGCTTTATTGCTGCTATATTTATAAGGATGTTAGGTATAATTATTCTTTATTACATAATGTTGAAGAGAGCGCTCGCCAGCGTTTATTGTACGAGAAGCTTGTCGCGTCGCGGTACAGTGCTGCCTCGCGAACGGCTCGCTTCAAGCTACAACTTCGTACCACCTGCTTACCGATACGATGTAAGTCCAGCTTATCGACATTTAACAGTTAGTTTGTACTGTCATTGATTGAACACTTATGTTCATTTTGTATTCTCAATTTCTCATGCACGTACGCCCTCGCCACCACAAAAACACCTTTAATGTATTCCACCGACGTTGCTGCTATGTCTTCTACTGGCCATGTTGCAATTAACCTTGTGAATTTATTCAACAACGCTATTATTTATTTATTACTTTTAGTATTAAAAAATGACACATGCTTGGGTGTACATTTGTTTGGCGACGTTAAGCGTAAGGGCCGCCGTGGACTACACGACCTACCCTGAAGTGATGCGATTCCAAAAATATATCCAAATAAACACCACCACCGGCGGTGACCTTCGTAAGTATTAATAGCTGCTCGGTAAAAACAAAACAGGTACCTTTGATGGTCAAATCACTACGAAAGCGATATCGTCTAGGCAACGAATGTAATTGAAACAATATTTGAAAGAAATAACTTTACTGAAGTGATTTCGCCTTTCCTTACTGCTCCAGAACCTGCTGTTAGCTTCTGGAAGGAGTTGGCTGCAGCGCAGAATGTCTCCCTCACCGAATTACAGCTTGTACAGGGCTGCCCTATCGTGATCCTCAAGTGGCCGGGAAGCGATCCTACTTTGAGCAGCATAATGCTCAACTCACATATGGACGTAGTGCCAGCAAGTGAATTGGTTTGTCAATCCACATGTGTTACTAGTATATCCAAAGTTACTTCACGAGTTTCAGTTTATAAGAGGAAGAAAAGCAAGCAAAGAAAGAGTTGTTATATGAGAGGAACCCATTTCGAATCAAATCAACACAAGCTAGAGGGCATCTTAATTGAAATGATTCCAAATGCTATAGTTCAAAAAATGATTACTAGGTAAAATTTTGTGCAAAATAGTGGTAGATTCAATGTTAAGAAATGTAAGATCATGGACGTTCATACTAAGGTAATACGTGTATACCTGAAATGTAACGAATCAACATACTAAGAAGTGCATGACGCGAATTTGATTACAAAGCAGTGATTTTCTAGCGGCAGTAAAAAACAAGTGTTAAATACACTTGTTTTTCATTGTTGTTTTATATTTTTTTAAATATTAAGCGTTTAGTTATTTAAATATGGGCATTTTATAACTGTACCTAATTATGATAGCTTTTTTATATTTAACATCTGGGTTATTTATCTCGATATGTGTGTTTAGGATGAATGGACGTATCCGCCGTTTTCTGGCTATGTCACTTCAGACGGCAACATCTGGGGTCGCGGAACGCAGGACATGAAGTCTGTAGCCATTCAATACTACGAGGCCTTAAGCCGGCTCAAAGCTAAAGGCGAACAGATGAAAAGAAACGTGTACATGACGTTGATGCCCGGTAAGATTATGATAAATCGTCGCGTACATATTAGGTTGGTATCTATATATCTTTTTAAGTATTTACTTTATTCTTTATTGATCCCTGTTATGACATATGTAAATAACAAAAGGCGAATTTAATGTCTATGGCCATACATATGGCTTACGGTAGAATATTGAATACCTGAGCAGGTTTGTCCCTCTTAAATAAAATTACATTCGTAATACTATGCAAAACATTCTAAGTCTATAAAATCATGTTTGTATAAAGTAATGGTTAATAGGATTTTTTATTGTATTTTGATGTTTTAATAATATAAAAATGTATGTTCATATTAGATGAAGAAGTTGGAGCAGAATGTGGAATGATACCATTTTTGAAAAGCAAAGAATTTGCGGCGCTGAATGTTGGACTGGAGCTCGATGAGGGCACTCCGTATCCAGTGCCATTCATCCCTCTGTTCTATCAAGACAAGGTCGTTTGGCGTAAGTAAGTTCTAGCAGTACAAGTTGAACCATAAAAATATTCACGCATATTACAGTCTCAGTAAAGGTAATTGGTTTTAACGACTTCTGAAATTCTTTTAGAAAGCATGTACAGACATTTTGGTAAATACATATAGAAAACGTTACGACTTTCATGTCCAAAAAATGAGATTCTTAATGTTATATACAGTAAGGAACAATAGTCGCAATATGTTGCATTGACTTTTGTGATGGGTATGTTTTGCACTTACTGGTATTTGAAATTTACTCACAATGGTTGGAGATACCAGTGCCATACCCATTGCGACGATAAATGGGTTCCAGCCTAGCGAGCCAGCCACGCATGCCGTGTTCGGTTAACTATTGTATGCCGTCACATTGGTAGCTGAGATCGAAATATAAATAGCATTGTAATAATTTAATTTGTGTTATGGTTCACAGAAATTCAAGTTGATTGTTATGGCACGGCCGGCCATGGCTCTACCTTCCCCTCCACCAATTTAACTGCCACTGGGCAGGTCAGTCACACAAACAACATCCACCGAGCCTCTTTACTTTACCAATAGAATTTCAGTGGTATAGATAAGTGCGGCCTTGTTAGGTAATCAGTTTAATAAAACCACCATTTTAATAATTTGTTCAATACATCATACATTTTTGGGACATAATAAGTAAAAATTAAAGTATGAGTAAAATATGTTTTCTATGTATCAATACCGTCCCTGTAGTTCGGAACCGGAAAACAGCTACGGTATATGGGTTTTAGTGGGTGAAAATCACATACATACATACATACATACATACATAGGGCGGACGCTCCAAGGCACAGCGGTACCTTTTGAAGGTTATCGTCCGTTATCCAAATAAAGGTATTGTACGCGCCTTTTCAAACGATATGTGAAGAAAGGCAAAGCTGCACGCGCTCAAATGTTGGACGATGCTTTAGTGGCGTATATTAACGAGCTTAAATTTTTTTCGGTTTGCATATAGAAAATGTTAGGCAATTGCTAGTTCGATATAAAAATGTAAGTAGCATCTGCAATTAGTCTCTGAGGCTTGACTGGTCGAAAATACTATTAGGCTTTAAGTCCGCCCTTTGTTATCCCTATTTTTGGTACGGAATAAAAACTAAATAAATAAAAAAAAAGTCAATCTACGGTTAAGACGCATAGCTGATTACGTGTTAGGCCTTCGTCAAATGGGAGTAGATATTTGAATTCATTAATGGTATATATAAAAGATGAAGCCACTTAACTCTATCAGCAAAGGAATATTAGTACTTTATCGTAACACATTTTACTCGTCTTGTTTCAGTGTCGTAACATCATAAACACTTTACTGGACTTTAGAGAGGAGCAGTACAAGATATCTACTACGGCACCTATCACAGACGCTGGCGTGTACACGTCCATCAACCTCAATAAAGTGACGGTAATATATTAATATTTTTCAACCATACCGATATACTATAATGGACCTATTAGGGAAAACGGATGCTTTATTTCCCTGTAAATGTGATAAAGCTTTGAAGTTTAAGGAAAATCATTCGATTGCAAATATGAAATGAAAGTAAACAAAATCTGAGCAGAACATAGTTTGTAATTAGCAAATACATTGTTTTTAAGTGTATAGAAGCACGTGTATTTCAATGTTTTTTATTATGTGTCCTCATTTTTTTTATGTATATGGTAGTATGTAAACGACTTCGTGACAATTTTATGTCACGAATTCACATAATTCACTATTTTGAAATATTCAAATTCACAATGAGCGCACTATATTATATACTTATAAATATGGAGAGTCTTTTTGATGCGGTTAATTGTCTTTAGTTTTTTACTTAAATATTTATATATGAAAGAAACTAACAAATTAACAGTTTTAAACACTTGTAATTATTATGTAATTTTAATTAAACTAATATGAAATTAAAGAAGTGACCATCTAACCGATTTAAAAAAATCCCATACTTAATATGAAGTACAATGTTAAATGAATTTAACACCATATATTATATTAATTTATTTTCATACTAAATACTGGTATCATGTTACAGGCAGGAACTGCCAACAATGTTATCCCTAGTCACATGAGTGCCGTATTTGACATTCGATTGGGAACCAAAGTAAACGTGACTAAATTCAGCGATCAGGTAGGTTTTGGTTTAGAATTGAATACTCGAATTGAAAACTTTGACCATATGTTAGAACAGCTGTGTCTATTAATAATTGTGACAGGTTGCGATAAAACATCATAGGTAATTATTGTAATCGATAAAACATCATAAGTAATTATTGTAATTAATTAATCGCGGTAACCATTCGTGACACTTTATTATATTAATTACTTAATCTTTTCTGTGTATGATCTATACGGATCTAACCCAAGAAATAAGTAGATATTATTTATATTTCATGCGCATTTTAGGCCTGAAGGATTTCTTCATTAATGCTGTTGATTGCTAAACTAAGATACTTAATAATACCTTAAAAGGTCCGTGCGTAGCTGAAACGTGGGCAAAACATAAGATTTATTTTTATATTAGTGCCGGATATATTATATTAACACCGAAAAGTCCGAAGTAATTGTTCTATTTCCAGCTCGCGCAGTGGGTAGCAGCTTCCGGTTCAAATATTACACTAACCTACATCCTTAAGAATGCGCAATCCCCTGCCACCGTTGTGAGCGGCAACCCGTACTGGCAAGCCGTTGCTGCAGTAGCCGCACACTTGTACGTGTCTTTTTAAGTACCGAGTTTTTTCGTCATACGTTTTATAGTTTTACTTCGTATCATTTTCAAAGTATTATAATATTATGTATATTCCTTATATATTAATATTACCTAAAAAGCAATTATATATCATAACAGATACACAGGTCGTCTGAACTATATCAAAGGGTATCAGAAACTCGTAGGGAACTTTATATATCAATTTAGCCATCCTACATTACTTGTATCAGTTACTTTCTACAGAGTTTGGCTAAGCTCGAGTAATATAGAATTCTATGCTATGCGTGTTCTAATCTAACATTCAAAATCATTACTCTCCAAAAAGTTTTTACTGATTTATTTGACATTTTTACATAATTACTCCTAACAATATATACCTGTGACAGGTAAATATACTTTTAGAAAACAGCGCCATCTGATGGATGGTTAAGAAACATATTTTAGTATAAATTTTGGTAGCGCTGTAACCGAAACGTAGTAATTTTTGTGTAACTACTCATGTGTTTATTGAATATGTTATTTGTTATCAACTCTAAATATCACAATGTTTAATTTGCAGAGGACTGATAATAGTACCGGTCGTGCCACCCGGTTCAACTGACGCGCGCTTCGTGAGGAGCGCAGGCATTCCGGCTTTCGGATTCTCGCCCATGCCGAATACTGAGTTACTACTCCATGCGGTCAATGAACACCTTTCTCTGAAAACCTTCCTAAAGGGTATTGACATATATGAGAACATCATTAAAGCATTGGTTAACTTATCCGAGGCCGCGGTCGGAAAGGACCCTAGTATTTACATCCATAAAACAAGTGATTCTTGATATAAATGAATACTGAAAGACAAAATTTGCTATTATATTGAAGGCTAATAATGCGTAAACTTTATGTAATAATTTGTAAACTGCTTATTTATTACGACAACTAATAAATTACCACATGTTTAAATATATGCAAACTTTATACCCAAACTCGATGATGTTTTAAATTCTTCTGTGGTTTGTCTTATCATTCTTTCAGCGAATAATTATGAGAGTTTGCCCGCACATGAGAAAAACAATTTTCGCTCTGATGAAATCACTGAATCAACATTCACCACTTTCCCGTAATGGATGCCTTTCTTTCTGTACGTGCCGCAACATTTTTAAAAGGACTTTTTCGCGAGCCGCCGCCGACTGTTTGCCGAGCGCCGTCGGATTCGAGAATAGTCACGCTTTTAGGAACAAATGAATTCCCCGGAATGGGCTTCCTTGAGTAAACCGTTTAGTTTCGATGATAAAAAAACATTGAGCGTGCTGCACAAAGACAATAGATTAGTGCTGCCATATGCTATTGTTGACGGAGTTTGTTCGAGTGCCATACGCGCCGTATTATACTACTCGTAGTTAATCTATTTCGGGGTAGTGGATGATTTTCAATATAACAATGAGTTTAGTTGCATATTTTACAGTTAATAGATTACATACGAATATTTTTTTAAACGTGTAAGAAATAGAAAAATAGTGGTGGAAGCAATATTTACATGTTTATTTATAATATCGCATACATTTATTGGGAGTAAGATATGAAAATTTTATATTTAAGATCTCTTTTACATTCACTTGAAATGAATATACAGAACGTGATATTTTAATACAAATCTTATGGTGCGCGATGGACCGCTAGAGGGCGTAGCGCGTTAATTGAAATAAATTGTCACGACTCGATGTCGCTGGGACATAAATCAGAGTGCCGCAGGCTACCAGCTAAGTGCCTGCTACGAGTACGCTACGACGTAGCGAATGTTAGAAATGAGTCATTAAAAAATACGTTGTTAATTATGAATCGGTTACTAACCGCTATAACAAAATCTCGATGTACTTCCTCTCGATCCTTATTTCTATCCCTAAGCATGTCTTGTCCTTATAAATTATTTTAAAGTCGGTAAATAAGAATTGTTTACATAATCATCCAATAAACGGTTAATTAAATAGGTAACAAAACCTGATTATTATATTCTTAATTATAATATAATAACAATAATGGTAAGTATTTGTTGCCTCGAATGTTAGACATTTAAAATTGACAACCAAAGATTCTGTATCTTTTTTTTTCAAAAACTTTACTGTTCCGCACAATAATTAATTTAATTTCAACTTTGTTTCAGAAAGTTAGACTATAAATATATCAACATGCTTTATATAAAAACTATTCTTTTTATTCAAACCCAATCTATACGTTTGTTCGGTCTGTGGCCAGGGATGACGCTTTAAGAGACACCGCGAGACGAATTAATTCAGGGCGCGCGGCGCGCGGCGCGATTTTTGCCCGTAGTGCTCATTTGTCACCGTTGCAGGTGTTGGCATCACACCGCTAAGAGTGGGCCTAAAGCACCTACTCACTCTAACCTACGCTATATGGATGGGCCATTGTGCACATTGAGTATTCTAATTTAATAGAGAGAAGCGAACATTTGTTAACGTCCACTTCTATTATAGGCTACGAGTATCTAATGGAGCTGTTAGGAAATTTAGTAGAATTTGCTAATTAGATCATGTTACTTATATAGGCAAAAAGGAAATGTGTTTATATTATCTAGAATATGTATACTTCTATTCATTAAATTTCCATTTATTAATGTACGGTATGAGTATGTATGTATATAATTCTTAATATTTTATTACTTTAGTCTCCATTCAACTTAGAATCTTCTACGTGTCTTATAAGTGAGACTAGCCGTTATGTATCGTGTTTATGGTAACCTTATATCAAATGAGCCGTCCTGTAGTTAAGGGAACATCGTGCTCCAATTTACAACATCCCAGAGACAGGGTTTACCTCATGACCTACTTTGAGTCTGGCTCTCTCATATTCACCTTTGCTGCTAACTTACTAATACCTAACTGTTCATGTAGGTATTTAAATACACATACAAGCAAGCACATGATTTTAGTGGGCAAATAGAATAATCATTAATTTTATTACTTTAAAAACATCTTGACTTTTCATTTCATTAAATATAACAGGCTAATCTAAATATTTTAATGCCATTAGAGATATTAAATTTAATATATGAAATCAATTTATTATAATTTCTATGACATATTTAATTGTAGTTTAATTTAAGTTTAAGTTTACTGGATTATTATTCAAGCCGGTAATACGTCGTTCTCCAATAGACGGAACTGTGTAATAAGTAGTATGATACAAATAGCGATAACTTATTAAATACTCGTCACAAGTCCCATTCGTTATACAAATAGAGCTTACGGGGGACGTTAGCCAACAATGGACCGGTCACGCGCACTTATTTGAAGTATTCAAGTGCTTATCACCCCGCCCGCCCCACTCATAACCTCCCGTGCATATGTTTTCCTTTCAAAAACGAACAATTGCGAGCGTCAGATTTAAAATTATTTTAAAATAATGTTCAAATTAAAATAATATTTGCTTGAGTGACATAAAATCTTCTAGTGTGGGAGTATCACACAGTTCAAATTTAAAACATAGTTAATGATTTATTAAACTGTATATTATGTTATTTATATTGCTTGTGTTTTTAATAATAATAACCACATTCCATTTTTGGATATGAGCTAAATATAACGTCAAAATGTGGTCTAAAATTTTCTGTAATTCGACATTCTCAGGTTGACCTAGCTTATTTTTTGTCGCCCTTAAAAAAAGTTACTCTGGTTTCCCATCTCTATAAATAAATCCACAATGTAATCTGATCTGATCTGATCGCCAAGAACCTCCAAGAACCCAAGAACCTCTTCTTGATAATGATGGTTCACTTTGACCATTTATTCATATAAATCTAATAGCTAAATGTTATCTTGATCTATTTTACGAGTATTTAGTGGATTGTGAAATCATACGGACTTTCTGGACAACATTATGTAACCAGCATAGACCTTTCACCCTGGCTTATTAAAATAAAGAAAAAACATGTCTTTTAAAGGTAGTTTAACAACGTTTTCATGGCATACTTTTACGAAATCATTTTTATAAATGATGCTATAAATGGTATTATAATAAAATCAGACATAAAATCCAGAAAGTCATCTGATGGTAACAATGGAATTGGGAAGACTCTACGTATAGCGAGGTACTTAATCTTTGAAGTAGGGCAATATATCCTGTGCTTTGAATAAACTTTTTTTTAAATCTTAATAAAACCTTTATAGTTCACAAACGCATGCTTACTCTAAACTATAAAGTAGGTACCCTAACACTAAGAACAAGAATCTTATGATTGTTTCGCTGCAGATACCCAAGTCACACATACGACATAATATGTATGTACATTACATTATGGCATTAAATATTTCCTCGAAAGTTACTAAGTTCCAATAAACGTCTTTTTTTTAATTTTCCTTAAATTATTTACAGAGTAAAATAAAAATTACAGCTAAATAGAAAAGAATTTCGTTCTTTCGTTTTGTTTTTTCAGATAATAGTAAACTATATTCATTTCCTCACAGGTTTGACCGAACGTTCATCTAAAAATGACAATAAAAAAGGTACATTGTAATAGACGCCGGCATTATAAATAGCGAGCCGTGCTAGGTATGAACGGTGTCAATAAAATATTCCTTAACGTATTCTGCGGTCGGTGGCGCTACTCACCAAAGACACTGCGAATACGTTCTAAGTCTACATCGCACGTGGCGAGTTCGCTTCGTAGCTCGATTGCAACTCGAAAGCTTACGCGCCGCCTCCTATCTAAAACCTGCCCTCTCATTGGCCGCCGACAACGCCCAGCCAATTAAAGCTCCCTCTCTCACACCGTCATCTTACTTGACATTGTAATGTTTATTGAGTTGATAGTTCGGCTCCACGATTATCTGATAGTTTCTTTTTTGGTAGCAGATTCCTCTTTAATACAAGTTCCAACTTTTTTACCTACGACTCATAGTGTAGTTTCGACGTTTTATGAATATACATACAAATTCGCTCAGAGGAAACATGTTTCAGTCATTATCATTAGATAGATACTAAGCAGCTTAAACATATTATGTGATAATTTATTTTTCTAAATAGGCAAGGAAATATTTATACATATTAAATACGTCTCTAAATTATTTTCATTTACTGTTATATTTGATAAAGTTCCTAGAAACTGAACATATCCAGGCAATAATTCGCATAATAGCTCAACACCCCCTTTATGTTTGTCCATAATACGGTCAGATTCGCAGCCACCGATGGCGTGACAATGTAGCCTGTGGACCGGGACACAAGATGGGTTCGCGGCCATCTCGCTCTAGCCATCCCTACCGCTATACACCCGTCCCGCTCAGGGGGTGGAACTCGTTGTAATCAGGGGATGATGTGACTCGCGATCTCCGCAGCGGCTTCAAAGATCACAATTATCAGACCAGTCTGTCGAAAGCCGCGGCAGGGTAGTGAAGTCACATAGCGAAGTCAACGACAATTTCGGGACCATTGACTATAGTGTTAATTTAGAAATCTATGTGAATCTTTGAGACATTATAGTGTAGTAGATATAGTTTCTAGAAGTAATTGAAATTACAAAAATATGTGTCAAAACCAAGTAATGGTAAAGTTTAGCTTCTGAAGGTCAGCGAACATCAGTCGAGCTGTCTACCTTTTGGGAGAAGCAGCGGGCGCCGGCCGCCTCGTTCCGAAGAATGGGCACAGGTCAGTAAGTTGCAACTCTATCCTTGCGCTTATATTTGTAAAATTACTTTTAGACTGTATCAAAATTTCAAGTGGTTTAACCACTTGAAATCACTCAAGAGTTTTCTACTAAACCTACACATAGTCCGGCATCGCTACACATTGCTCAATAACGAACAATTAAATTCTAAACTGATCTTATTTACGATTATTGCCACGACCTTAAAAAACACTTGTTCTTTCGTTATAAAATCATGCTTGCAACATTTGAAACTTTCCGAAACTTGATTTTTCATGTACCTAGTAATTAGGCAACAGAACGTAACACATAACGGAGTAACCGTTTGTGCCCAGAAATATAAAAATCCATATGTGATTAGTTATTGTCGAGTTCATAATATGAATATTATTCATGCAAAACAATGCAATATGTCCGTGGGAGCTGCGATACATTAACACTTATCTTTCTATTTCTGCGCTGAACTTCCTTTCGTGTCTTCTCAATTAGTTTTAATTCATAACCATCACGCCAATTACGAGTAGTTACCGTGTATATATCTACTTCACAAGGTTTTTATTTAATATTTATTATAGAGTTATAATTCATTAAGTATTAGATTACCTACATATATTCATAGAGTTATTGTAGTTTTTTGACTAATCTTTATAAACATTTCCGATACCTGACGGGCGCGGTCGACTCTTGCATACATATGTAACACTTTGGTGCCAGTGGATAATTGTCAAGACATTTTTTCAATCGTTGTCAGCTTTTGGCTTACCAGATACAATGGTGATAAACCTCGATTTGGATTTATGCTAATAAATGAGACGGCACAAGAAAGTAGGGTGTGTCCCATTAATATGGCATTATTACAAGAAATTGAGGATATTTAAAGTACTATCAGCTCGTATTGTTACTTTTAGATAGTGGACGTCTAGAAAAAAGTATTGGCTGACTCTATATATATTTACTATTCCAGTTATTTGGAGTTGCGTCATGGAGCAAGTTCCCGAGTTTTTGAAATGAAAAAACACCATAAAGAATAAATGAACTCGTACAATTTTAAGAACATGAGTTTAGATTGTAAGAACCGGCAAATGAACTTGTACAAGCTTAACAAAAAGCCTTTATTTCGAAATTATCGATGGATGCTCTAGTTTTGTTTATACGAGTACATAATGTGTAAGGCCAAAAATAATAATGAATAAATTTCAAAATGATTAGGTACAATCACATCATATAGTAGCCATTAGTATAGTTCTGCAAATAAAAATTCTTCTTTTAAAACGGACTAATTTACTCTCTGAGAAACCCAAGCCTAAGCCTTATGCTATAAGTCTTAATTTATACAAAAATAAAGCTCAATTTATGCTGTGAAAGAGATTAGTCTAACTATGTAAACATACAGAAAGTGAGGCCGGCATACCGTTAATATGTAAGTACGCTTTTGAAGTTTGGTATCGTACAAAAAATATTATCAGGCCTAGCCATATACGATAAGTAATTAAAAACATACAACTCCTTATTTCGAAAGCACGAACCGACATAATATCTATCAGTACAGAGTAAATGATAAGAATCAGTTTCAATATCTAACGTCACCGTACCTTTTAATTGATTGAAGCGTATACAAAAGAATAAGAATCAGCTTTACTTTGAATGCCAATAATTCACGGACCGGATTAGGCTTTAAGTATTCTAAACATCAAATGGAGTATAGATAATTTGGGTGTAGGTTGGATGGACCTATGGATACCGTATAATAGGCACACGGCTGTCTACATCTACATGTATTATTCGCAGTGAACACACAAACGAGATCTAAGAAGATCAGTGAGACGGGACAAAACCCCAGTCCTTGCAAATGTAACTTAGGGACGAACCCGAAACTTCGTTAGCTACCCTTACTACCATTATACAGTGTGATTGCTGTTGCAAATTAATATATTCAGTTGTTTCAGTCATATATCATTGTCTCTTTGAGTGTCAACGGTTCCCACAAAATTACGTATTTAAATTAACGCGTTTAAAAAACACTTACTTCAGCCGCTCTTCTCACACGGAATGGTGAAAAAATAGATAAATAACTTTAACAAAATAATTTCAATTCAACGCGTTAATAGTCTTTAAAGTTAAGTAGTGAATTAAACTGATTAATAATTAAGTTACTTTTTAAATTTACAATCCAATGTACAGACCTGAATAACGGAACAATGTGACAACACTTACTCGTAATTTAGAGTTCTTCTTAATTATCCCCTAGACTTTTGAAATTTGTTAAAGTACAATATGGGTATGGCGAGGTACCTGCGCTTATGATCTTAGTGAAGGATAGAAAGTAGAGTATGACATTTTCATAATAAACAGATTGTTTTCCTAATATTCGTACTAAATATTCAACGTGTCATATATAAATAAAATATATCCAATACAAGGAATATTTTGGATATTACAAAACGTAATTTTACAATTGAGCAATTGCGGGAGACATGAATGGCTCTTTTTATTAATGTTAATGGTAATAGGCTTTTGTAAGCAATTTAGAAAATATTAGAGCACCCTATATACATATAACAACTTAACTAACGGTAGCTGTTCGAGGGTGTCACTCGTCATAAGCCCACATCTCACAAACTGCAACAAACTAACACACGAGGTCTGCTTCTAGACAATACTTGTAAGATGTTATTAAGTAAATTTGATATCCATTTCATAGATTGTCAATGAGCCGATTAAAGTAATTTTGCGAATATAGAAAAGCGGGAATTTTCGATAAACGAACAGCCGTTATATAATAATAGAGAAATTTATTAAGTCATTTATAAATACTTTTAAAAAGTAACTGTAAAGATTCTATTGAGTAAGATTTTGTCCCCTCTTTATAACTATCGTAAATATATGTAGAGTTGGTACGAATTAAATTGTTGAAACGGGCAGTGTATTTATTTCACTTCAGCAGATTAATGTTGAATATATATGTTGTTGTTATGATGTTCAATATAACGATAGCATTTTATAAAATTACAAATGACACATTTCATCATTAACTCATGCATACTCCATATTTCATTAATTTTATACGTATGTTAACTATGGCTGAGTAGTTAATATTATATCAAATTAATCTTATCTTCGTCTTTGTGAAACTCAAAAGCAATAGATTTAAAGAATCCTTGTAGCTTTTTAAGTTGTGCAAAAAGACTATTTGAATCAAAATTATATACCTAATACATTTAAATCGTTTTGTTTATCCAAATCGCCAGTTATTAGGATTATCTGTATAAAATTGATGAAGGGGTATTAATTTTACACGGTTTAATGTACACCGTGTTCATAACATAAACAGTACGATATTTAATACAGATTTGCATACAATTAAAAAGTTTTCGGCAAAAGGAAGCAGTTTTTATATCGTATACATCTTCTTAAGAAACAGCATTACTTAATAATGCGTTTCCATTTGAACTTTATTTTCCATATTTTGTCTTTAAGATATTAACAATATAGATTTGTCGTACTAGTACTTCATATATGAGGAAGTCTATATTTGATCATACGCTATCAAAAACTATGAATTAAGTTTTAAATAACGCTTGATTGCTTTTATATAGCGGAAACCAATTACAGCAATATCAAGATTAACTCAATATCTTTTATTTCTATTTAAATGACATTGCTTGGACTAGCCTAGTGTTTGTGTCAGGAGGTCTAGCTAACATAACATACTCTCTTTCTGTAAATCTTGTACATACATATACCTACAAAAATGAGTTATTTTAAATTATTGGCTGATTAAATGGTATTTTTCGTGACAACGGGAGACCCGAAGCATGCTCTACCACGCAACTCCAGATTCAAATGGCCGAGATACTGGCTATCTTTAAATCGTCTTTATCTCCGACGAGTTTTAACAATAATTACAGAGACTTAACCATGAAACACATATTGATTATAATATCTTAATTCATAAATTCTGTATCTTCACCACGGTTTCACGGCATAGGTATTTATAAACAAAGTTGTTCTAATCCGATTTTATTCATGTCTTATTCCTCTACTTAAGGTGCTCCTGTCCATCTAGTGGAGGGTTACCATCAACTTTTTATAACAATAAGTTTAAATATTTTCCTTAATGTACATATATTTTACAACTATCCTACTTATATTTACATTCCATGTTATAATTTAAGTAATGATGAGCCCTATTTTGAGCCCTGTATTTGATGGTTAAACGCACGACAGGTTTTAACAACTACTTATACCTTGTCTTTATTTCATATTAATAATGTTAAAAAATGATTAAACTCGCAAGAGTTAATAATGCAACTCGGCTAAGCGTAAACAAAATAGTACGCTTATTACATTGATTCGGGGGATTAGTGATATGCTATATTTGAGGTGAATTAGTGAGTGTGGCGTTTCACACGACCGTCGTATTTGTCGGGCATTACGTAGAGTTCGATGCACATTGGTACGCAACGATACTCCCGCACACACACAAACACACGCCCCCGCCCTCGATCGAAGCTTCTTTGTCACGATACGTAAATCATCTCTTTGATCACATTAGCCGCTATCAATTTTACCATTGCCTGCCCATATTTGCGTAACAAACCGTGTTCTTTGTACATCCTTATGAACACGTATCGTAGTAAAAATATAATATTCTCATTTATGTATCGCTGGCAGTAATAAAATTATTAAGTTATAAGCATACAATAGAGAAAGATTTAAAAACAGTTGTTTGGGGATTTCTATGACTAGCGGTGACCGTCGGTGGGTTAAAATGATGAATTCTGATGATAAGTTCCATACAATTACTATTGTAGTACTAGCCTTTTCCCGCGGCTTCGCCCGCTGTCGCGGACTTTTATTTAGAACTATTCAAGACCAATAATCCTACGGTACATCTTTGTGTAACTAACTCTAATGAGGCTTAGGCAGCGTATGCCAAGATAGCTCTCAGAGGGCAGAGTTTTTTCCGACTTAATTGATATGTATCGTTGTATTGCGACCAAAATTACATAAAATCATTACAAATTCTAGCCTATATGTTATTCTGATGTTACCTACTAGTATATTACTGTAAAGTTTCATCAAAGTCCGTCCAGTAGTTTGTTCGTGAAAGAGTAACAAACAGACTCGAACATCGCATTTCGCATTTACCTATAATATTAGTAGGATAATTAGTTCTTACAGTGCTCGTTGAAACTTCCCAGTTGTCATTATCCAACTGAAGGATTTCGTTATCTTTTGGTTATCTTAAACTTACCCTTCTATATTTTGCCTTTTACATCTTAAAGTCCCTCTCACAAAAAATCCTTTTAGAAGTATTGCAATGGGGATAATTACGACACTTCGCGGCTTTCCTCGGAGGCTCGAAAGACGATCAGTAAAGTCGTCTAAGTCCGCTTCAACGAAAAAATAAAAGATCTTCTTGAAAAGGATTCGCAGCATTATATTCGACGGCATTTACACCGTCACGAACGATGTTCGACTCCGATTAAAATATACGATATTATTACCATTGAAGTGGTTCAAACTTTTTAACTATTAAAAATTATGAAATAAAGACGTATGTAGTACGTAGCGGTGCTAGTTATACCTACAATTAAATAAATAATTAAGGGTAACAGTTACATCATCGTTCAACAATTACTAAAATTACTAAAATTATCATAAATGGAAAATTATTATGTTGTTTCGGACCACTATATCCATTAAACAGTTTTGTACATTGATTACATATTTATTCGGTCGGCATCTACTTGTATGATGTTAAAAGCTCTATTCGGTGAAAAGCATTCTATCGAAACGGTTAAGGAAAAAGGACTGAAGGGGAAGGCTCC
Organism: Myscelus amystis hages; assembly: GCA_018244895.1. Classification (NCBI taxonomy): domain Eukaryota; kingdom Metazoa; phylum Arthropoda; class Insecta; order Lepidoptera; family Hesperiidae; genus Myscelus; species Myscelus amystis. Next base: position 16,582 of record DWQT01001424.1, read on the forward strand.
TGTAAACGCAACAAAAACACCAACGTTATTAGCGAGATTGGTGTAATCTGACTAATCCGTTTTGGGTAAGGGAGTGCTCGCCGGTAGATACTTTAAGGTGTGAAACAATATACAAACATTTATTTAAGATAAAAGATAAGTACTCATTATTGGAATATCAGACCTGGAGTAACAGACCTGTCGCAACTATTGCAACGTACAATGATGATAAATATATCATATGATGATATATCATATGATATACCTACTTATCATAATACATACATC